>WMED01007637.1:0-17477 GCA_019650415.1 Pipa parva
TCATTGTATTCTGTTTTTATTTACGATTTACACAACGTGCCAACTTTTCTGATTTTGAACTGAATTTTCCATTTAACTTCCTATAAGAATTTCAAAACCACAGCCATATTCATATGAATAGATAATATGCTAATCACAGACAGCTGTTGCAAGTTTATCTAAAGAAGAGCAGAAAAATATCTACTTTTCATGCAATTTGATAGAGGCGAGAAATTCAATAGACCATAGAATATTCATTTATTAAAAGGAACAAATCTCTGCAATTATAACTTATTTGAAGTTCAAGAACTAAGCATTTAATAGTGTTATATTATTTAGAGCACATCACTGATAACTACGACGGCAGTAAAGTGCCGGTTTGGTGTAAAGTGACTGTACACTCAAATGACAGAAAATATAGCGACCGAGTGACAATGTGAACTATGAATACTGTTGCGTAGGGATGTAAATATCACTTGTTACAATGTAGGTGACTTTAATATGGTGACAATAATGGGGATCACTTTGTGATAAACTGGTGACAATGTTCTTCCTTATAATAAATCCTGCACATTCATATTTTGTCATTACTTAAAGAAATTATGCCCATGCCTGAGTGACAACTCATTGTATAGCATTCTTGGCTATTTGATTCTTTGCCAAGGGGAAGCACTGGTTAGTGAATGAGTATAAAATGTGTATCTGTCAAGGTATAGCGGCACAAAGGACATGAATTTGCTACACCTGGGGATTCACACTTTCATGAATAAGCCTTTTTAATGTGCAGACCAGATCATTAGTTTAACAAGATATCATTTTCAAATGCGTCCTGCAGGGCAATGAAATGCAGTTGCATAGCTTTATTTCTACACTCAGTCAGAACTGGTTAAAGGGATGATGTGTTTAGCTTATTTCTTAGGAATATTCTTTCAAAGTGGTGAGATGAAAGAGTTATTTAGATCTGTTAAGTGAACTCGGATCTGCAGTTTAGGATTCCTTCTTATCTCATTTAATATGTGTAAAGCCAGTATTCCACTTAAAGGAACACTCCGGCCAAAACTGAAAAAATACATTTGCTAATTTATAATAATTACTAACTTTTAGTAAATGCATTTTTTTTTAAATTTTGAACAAAAAGTGCACTTTCTTAACTACTTAACTTGTTGCAGACTCCATCTTCTTTCTGTGCCAGCGACTCTACGGCGTCCAGTTCAGGCAGTCCATCTGAGGTGCACTCTCCTCTACAACCGCTCTCTGTATGAAGCCCCTCATTGGCATCTCCTAATAGTCACATGGGAGAGCGTAATGTCATCAAGGGAGGAAGTGTTGTTGATGATAAATAAATAAACCCTTATGCAGGAGTACTTCCTTCTGTTTTATTTGAAGAGAATTCAATATTTCTTTATTCTTAATTTATTTGACTTCACTGTCAGATTTAATTGCTAGTTCTATCAGGGCACACCTACAGGAGACAAAACACACTGAGTTTGTGCAGTGTCTACAGTACATGCAAATATGGCGTTTCCCAGCTGACAACTTATAGGTCTACTGTAGATTTGGGCATGTCCTGCAGTCTCTTTGCATAAGATTGAATATTTCGAGCTGAAATAATTTTTAGGCTTTATTCCCCCTTTGAATATATAGAGGAATATAGTTAATATCATATATTACGTATGGAAAAGAAATAGCCCTTAAAGTGTTTTGTGCTTAGTCCTATGGTAATAGCTCCGCCTACTGGAGAGTATGAATATTGTATTTGAAAATATATCCAGGAAGTATTGAAATATGAATATGTAGTACTGGATGGATCCCAGAGGTATGTATGTATGTACAGTATGCATGGCACTACAATTTAAGGTACTACTTTTGTAGAGTAAGTGCTCTTTACCATTTGGGACTCCACCAATCAGTCAGGAAGGAGTCAATGAGCTAAATGTAATAGATCACTGGAGAAGTGATATTTAGCCATAGCAAGGCAAAGGGAGGTCTCCCCAACAAGGAGTGCAATAGGTATAGGATACCCAGGTGTTGTGTCAAAAAGTCCAACACCTTAGAGAAGGGCTTGTGAGTGTTAGGGCCTCAGGGATGGAGTGCACAGGTTTGGAGACTGAAGTGTACTAAGTGATTGAGAAGCACCATGGTGGAGTTAGCTTCTGATGCTGGTGGCTTGGTTCCCCCTGCAGTATTTCCCCAGAGGTGGGATACCCCGCAAGTGCCTAGAGTATCTACTGGCTATTGTTGTACATAAGAGGGTAACTTTGCACTATGCAATATTTATAAACTATTGCAGCTAGAAATCTGGATAATGTCACAGAAATATGTATTTTAGACATATTGATCCAGAGGGAAAAGTGCTTCTCTAATAAGCACCAGTTATGTCATAATTCTCTGACTATCATCGCAGGGCAATTATCAGAATAGCAGTTGTTTTTCTGTTTGTTTTTGTGAGTCAGCAGGATAATGTGATACTTTTTCTGTGTCAGCTCTCAAACTTTCCTGTATCAATTTTGAAAACCTAGAAAACAGAGTTATTTCCTTTTGGTTAAGTCCTGTCTTTAACATGTTGAATTATTCTAGTGCATATTGTGCTTCATAAAATCCCTGACAGTTTTTAAAATTGAATGCAACAAGGTGACTTACATTTAGACAGGAAGTGCCACATATTTAACTAAAGTATACAATAAGTTTTGGAAAAAAGTCTTTCCTAATTCAGTACATGTAGAATGTGCTCACTAACTTTGGCAACAATGTAACATATGCAAACATTCCATTTGTCTTTTTACTGACGCTGCTATAAAACACCAAAAGGTGAACAATTCACATTTAAAATTAATTTGAAAGTTTCTCCTACTTATTTTCTATAAAAATGTTATTTTTAATGTCAGAGTTCTGATTTTGATTGCTTTTTGTGAATTCCTCTCTTTTGCTTAATACAGATATGTTTGACCTGCAGCATAAACAACATTCTACCAGGAGACATTGATTTCAAAGCACGCATTCAGGATTCTTCTTTGAAAGCCTATTAAATTTGGAGCCCTGCATTACTTAAGTATATATAGAAAATAGGGTGTTGGAAATTCTATATTGTAAAATCATCATGAAATGTAGCAAGGAAACATTTTCCTAAAATAATGTTAAATCTTTTAGCTCCATAATCAGTGTCAGAAATATAACAATATATGGCATATTGGCCACGAGTACTGAAGAGGGCTCATTTAGTGTTACATACCTGGTTGTTTACAACACCCTGGGCTTGGACCCTAAACTTGCTGCTTTCTGGGTTGCCTTTCATCTGTGCTATTTGACAGCAGGTTCCTGGGTTTGGATTTGTAGTCTTTTCATGTGCTGAGTAGAGGTGGCTGATTTGTCCAGAAGAAAACTTTTTATGTCTCCTTGTTTCAACAGTGAACACATACTGTTTACCAGGTAATGTACCAAATGCAGGGTATATAGACCTTCAATAGTAGGCAAAGGAAATCAAAACCTCTCCCCCAAACTTTTAAAAAGTGGCTCTCCAATAGTAAGTTAGGTTACTTTGAGAAGTTTCAGAAAGAACTAGAGCACTCCATACTCAGATATACCCATGGAGGAGATTCTGTCCTCATTTCTACACATTACAACATCCCATGTTTCGTATATAAATAGTGTTTTTTTGTTTTTAAAACCCTTTAATGAAAACTAATCCTTTAAAAATGACACATACACACACAAAGACACACAGGGTAACTACCTTTTTGAGCATAACAAACATCGGGGAAAATAAGTGCTGAACCAGAGGTTTCCTTTAACACAACATGTATGTTATGTGTTTAACACTGAAGCTAATCGTCCTATCAACTAGTATACTTCCATGATAAAGTATGAGTAAGAAGAGATTTGTTTTCATTATTTTGCAAAATAATTGCAATTTGCCGTCCCTTTAATCTTTAGAGAGAGCTATACAAAATGTCAACTGAATTTTGTTGCAAAATAAGTGATTTTACTTCAAAACAACAAAAGTCTTCTTTGTTATTGTAAAGGTCACATTTCTGAATAAATGGTGCTGCAGAATACAGTTAACCAATTTACAACACAAAATACTCCATTTATTGTCATGTTTTTTTAACTCAGCAGGTTTCCCATTTCACAGTTGCTAAGCAATCATATGGTCCTTGTTAGTATTAATCAGATTTGGCATCTAGTTCCAGCTGACAGTTTCATAGGTGCCTTTGTTTTTTCAAAACTCACATTATCCAAAACAAGAAAGCCATTTGAATATATATGATTTGGCTTACAAAAAACCAAAAGCTCATTATTATATGTGGGTCATAAGGTTTCTGATGTCTGAAAATTAATACTTTTATGAAGATGTCACATAAAGGTTACAGGAAAGAAAATTACAAAATCTATAATCTACATAATTTTAGAATTTGTTCCTGCAGGGATCGTTTCCTTTCTAACAATGGAAAAAAATCTGGGTCAGCTGAAATCTATTTATTCATTCCATTAGAGTTATTAAAAAAAAAGTCAATGAAAATAAAGTTATTTTTATTGGTGTTTGATTTTTGGCTTATTCATTAAATGCAAATTTGCCAGGCATAACGAGTTTGTGTCCCTTCTCATCTCTGACGGAAACAAATTTACTACTCCTTATTCACATTTAAAAGCACATTCCCTTAGTGAAGAAGTCAGTGGCGATGAGCTGTCAGGCAGAGTCAGCCGTATGATTGCAGAATGCATAGTGATGTCAGTTCAGTCAAGCGAAGTGAAGTGATGTCATTATTCAATGACTCACGTGGATCGATTTAAAGGAGAATATGTCACCATAACTAAATAAAATTAATAGGCAGTAGGGATTATAAGAAAGGACATTATCATCACATATTGCTCCCCACTATTGTCACTGTATTAAAGTAGCTACAATTATAACATGTCATTTTAAATCCCTTTCTGTGCAGCAGTATTCCTAGTTCATATTGGCACTGGATTTAATTTTAATTTTATATTTTGTCACCTGAGTGTTCATTCACCTTACCTTAAACCAGAGCCCTGCCAACAGCCCCTTATTTTACCACTTTGATCTGGTAAGTCAAACCAGCACATTCAGAGCAGTAGTTCGGCAGTAGTGTGCAGGTCTGCAACTGTTCTATGGTGTCGAATTGGATTTGAATTCTACACACTGTAGAGTTTACTAAATTAGAGAAGTTGGAGAAGAGGTGAATGGACACAAATTCATGCACACTGCTGTTTACATTTTGATACATAACCCCCTTAGCACACGATTTACTATTATGACTGTAACTGTTTTTATATCTGAGATGTTTTTAAATGTTTTCTGAGAATTTATACACATATGTCTGAAAGGGATTGGCTGTGGCAAGTTCTATCCTACTGGTTTGGCTTGGTGGTTTTTTATGATTGTTTTTCTGTGTGAGTTCATCCTTTTATGTTTTCAGGTTGGGACATTATGGGATGACTGATATTTAGAGCACAGCATCATTTATATCCAACGGAAATTGGTTTACATGTCTCACATCTTGCCAAGTTGCCTGAAGATGTGCCTTGTAGAACGGAAGTTTGTAATTCCATCATCCCCACCGCTTTCTGTACTATATAATGTTACAACTTTCATTTAACCCTGACATATTATTATATATGTATATACTGTAAGCAGGTCTATGGGAAACTTACGGATGGAGTGTTTAGACTCCTGTCAACTCTGGCATGAAAACCCTGGGAATACTAGAGACTGACAGGGTTAAACTGTCAGTGGTTTCTTTAAAACTGGAGTTTGGGCCCAGGGTTTAGGAGTGGCTGTAGAGATTGGGTGGGAAGGTCACTCCTACATTCCATCTCTGGGTTTACAATATTAAGTGCACCTGTGTGTTAGAAGGTAAAAACACAAGCTTAGTGAGAGAGAGGGAGTCCCTATCTCAGTATGTGTTGAGCTGTGCTGAGGTGTGGTGAGTGTGCAGACCACTGGGACTCTGTGAATTGAGATTTATGGACTGAAAGGTTCATGTTTGTGGGAGAAAGTTACTTTTGGAAAGAAAACTCTGTACATTCCTGCTATTTTGTTTGATGCCATTATTTTGCCAAGCTAGGCTGAATTTATGTTTCATTTATTTTTCCTTTTTGTTGGACCTTTCTGTAAATAAACACCTTTTCTTACGAAAAGAAACCGGTTGGATACTCGTTTATTGGGAAAGACTGCAGCAAGTGAGTGAAATCCTTACAATACATATTTATATTTAACATTTATATAGCACTGACTTATTTTGCAGTTCTTTACAGAGATTAACATTCACTTCAGTCCCTGTACCTTTGAATCTAGTTTTCATGTACAGACACACACACACACACACACACACACACACACACACACACACATATAGTATGTTTTTAGATTGTGGAAGGAAACTGACTATGGATTGGACAGACAGCAAGACTTTTGGAGTTGTGAGACAGGATGAGGATTAGGTAGGAAGTAATGGTTCAGAAATGGACAGACAGGCTAAAGTCAGAGTAACATCAAAGGATCTGGCAAAGAATTGTTAGGAGAAAGCCAAAGGTTGGGATGGCAAAAAATGTTCAGCGGTCAAACAAGTAAGGGTTGGTAAATGGCAATCAAGAAAAGTATTCATTGGCACACTAGAAGAAATTAAACTAGCTTGGACAAGGTAAACATGGAGTTCTCACTTAAATACTTATTTGTCAAGAAAATTCACTAGAACCAAGTCATTAAACTCAAGATCACAAGGCCTAGCCTGGAAAATGAGCACAGGAGTGATTTGATTGTATTCCCTTGCAACATTTGGGAGGTCCAGCTTGCAAATAAATATGTGATGTCTATGAAAGCAATGTTAAATACCATCTACTCTATTAAAGGACCAGTAGCACCAGAAAAATACAAATTCCAGTTTGGCTTGGAATGGATATTTTTTCAAATATTAAATTTACAGTAATTGCAAAAAGGCATTTTATTTTTTGGTTTTACTGTCTTTTAAAGTTTTCTGTTTATTTAAAAAATCTTCCCAGTTCCCACTGGGATAAAATGTGCCTTAACACACAGAGAGTAAAAGTACTGCTAGCCAATCCTTCTATCTATAAGTAGGGAACCGTACCTGAGAAAGCTTTTCTGGAGTGCGTGTTGGCAATACAGCAATTTTATTCCAACATTACTTTGGGCAAGCAGACCCATTATATGACATTTATGGGGTTATTCAGAAAGCTGGTTTTAGCACAAAATGGTGTTAAATATCTGTTTATGTAAAAACTGAAACAATTTACAGAAGTTGAGGTTATTTAAAACTGGGGTCAAGATATTTTTGCACCAAAAATTGTACAGCAACATCAGATCGCCATAAAACAGAGAAGTTAAAGATTGGCATTAAAAAAATGTCTGCTTAGAAGCAAAATGAAAGTCTTTTATGAATAACAAAGGACAATTTATTGTCTTTGTTATTATTCACTTTCAAACCCCTCCCCCTCAGCAGTAATATTATACGTAGGTCTATTTGTCTTGCAGCATGCGGTGTTATTAAACCATACTTGAACATGTTTTTATCTTCTATTATACCTCTAATAACAGCATATTTTTTTTCACAAACTTTAATTCACCGAGACGGGAATATTTCTTTACTATTGTCAAAATATCCAGCGTAGGATGAATTCAATGTCAAAAGATCTAGCACAGGATGAGTTTTAGGCATAGAGGATATATTTTATCTTAACCATAGTAAAGCCATATATATATATATATAATAACAGCAAAAAATAATTCGGGAAATTCAGCCCACACAAATCCTAATTTAAAAAAGAAAATCCTTCCCTTAAACAATACAAATAATTATGTTGATATTCCTATGCAGTTTCCACTTTTCACTTCAGTAATAACCACCATGACAACTTGGAGAGCTATTAGCCTCCAGCCAGCTTCTTAAAAAAGAAATCAAAAGCGCTGCTTTACAGAAGGTTCCTGAGAGTGTCTCAAAGATACATTCAGAGCAAGAGATCACTAGCGTGAGATTGGAAGGGCAGGAAAGGATCCTGTGAGAATATCAGCAAACAAAAAGCAGATATGTTAGAAACTTCAAGAGCAATTCTCTCAGCGTGAGCACATTATTAGAGCAGTTGTAATTTTGCTGGTTTAATAAAATATAGAAAAATCAACAGTTTGTTTCTGAATTAAAAAGACCTTAAAGGCTACGTTAACCTTAACATTTACAGTTATTATTTTGTTGACTTGCAATAAGTATTTACTTTATACTGTATTTTTTTTTTTGTGTATTTTTTCTTTGATTATTCATGTTACTGTCCTGTTTTATGGGAATGTCAATTACTCTGAGAATTTTCTTTTACTTTAAAGAACGTGCTCCCAGACTGCCTTTTCATGTAGTCACTTAGCTGTCCCTGGTTAATCTACTCCTGCTGTAGTACCTTGGAAAGGTAAGAGGTAATGGTATGGGAGAAAAATCCACTAACTTCAATTCTCTGCATTACTCCTCAATAACAATCTGCCAGTGGCCAATTTCGCTAGAATAAAAAAAGTTAAAAAGAACTTTATATATAATGAATGTAAGTACCATGGAAAACAATGCAATGTATGAGTTAGTCCAACTGGGCTGCATTAAATTGTAAAGTCGGACAGATTTGGCCAGCCCGATTTTTGAATGCAAATGCATCACATTGCTTTCTATCACAATCGAACATACATACTTTGATTCGGAAATGGTGCTATAAATCCCCTATAAGAATCATTGGAAGAGAAGCTCTTATGTGAGAGTTGTCATTCCACCTTACTCACAGATATGAAAGAGGCCTTACAGTTAGGCTGCGTTTGTCTTTGTTCTGTTTTCATTACCTCTTCATTTGTTGAATGTCTATATTTCTCTGTGGACTTTCTTTCACATAACTATCAATCCAATCATTGAACTGAAGTATGATCTAATAACCATCTTTCCGACTCAGTGAACACTGTGTAAATGAATTGTTCAGTGTAGAATATGTACTTTAAATTCAAATGATTCCATGTTTCTCTGGGATCTAAATGTATCTAAATTATGCATTTTCTACCTCTTGGGAAATCATTCATTGATGGAAAAAAACAAAAACAAAAATCCTAATATAATACCTTTGGCCTGCATGTATGCTTGTGGCAGCTTCTAATATTACACCATACATCTAGCTGGAAGCAACGAAATTAAAAGTCATGTATTTCATACATACCGTTTCTTTATTACAACTTGGATGATAGAAATCTAATTCTAACACAACATATTGCTGGCGTCCACTCTTTGCTTTGTCTTCATCTGCACTCTACATTGTTTTTTTATTTAGAAAAATTACATTTTCCTACGATGACCCAATACATTTCCAGTTACCTTGCTATAATGGGAAAATGAGGATATGCATTGCACGGTTCCTTTCATTTTTTGAAGATTCATGCGAATGAAAATTTCCATATTTTCAACATCATTAGAAAAAGGGCATCCCTAGAAAATGTAAAATTATATAATGCCAGTCAAATTAAAAAAATACATCTTTAACAGTAACATAGTATATAAGGCTGAGAAAAGACAAACGTCCATCCAGTTCAGCCTACTGTCCTGCAATGTTGATCCAGAGGAAAGCAAAAAAAAAAACCATGAAGCAAGAATTAATCCTCCTCACATTAGGGGAAAAAATTCCTTCCTGACTCCAATATGTCAATCGGAATAATTCCTGGATCAACTCAGCCCCAGTTATCTAGTACAGATAATTTGTAATATCACTAAACTTAAGGAAAGCATTCAGACCACTTTTGAAGTCTTTTATGGCATCCACCATGACAACTTCTTCAGGAAGACAGTTCCATAACCTCATTGCTCTTACAATAAAAAAACCCTTGTATATTGATAGAGAAACTTTCTTTCCTCTATATATAGAGGATGCCCACTTATTATACTTACAGTTCTTGTTATAAATAGATTGTAGGAGAGATCCCTGTACTGACCCCTAATATATTTATACATAGTTATTAGGTTGAACATTTCTAGTTTATACAATTTTTTAGTAGAAAAAAATAATCATCTAGAGTAGTAGGTTTATATTGCCTTTTTATTTGTGCCTGCCTAGTCTTGTTTTTAGGGTGTCAGTGGCATTGCCTGTTTTAATATTTTAATATTGTGTATGCCGTGTTGTTATTTTTTTTTACTATTATTGTATTTGTATCTTATTGTAATTTTTATTTATTAATGTTTTTATATTTTGTAATTTATGTGAGTTTGTTTTATATGAATGCTGCTACTAGATGACTTTAATTTCCCTTCGGGATAAATAAAGTATCTATTATTATTATTATTATTATTATTATTATTATTATTATTATTATATGTTTATATTTACATCATGGTTTGTATTAGGTTAGTCTGTTCTCTGGAAGTATGGGCACTGGTATATAATTTCAACAGCCAAATAACTATTCTTAGGGTTCAGACTATTTTTATAGGATTTTGTGATTTGTTCAAGGGGGCAGCTGCATATTATTGACCCTGTATACCTGTTTTAGGAGAAACTGAGCTCACAGACAGTCCATGCATTGGTGTTCCCTAATTCCTCGAGTACCTGCAAATCGTTGTGGAGAAAAGATTTGGGTGCTGAGGGTGGTATTTTTGTTGCTTATGTCAGCTAATATATTCTGAAGAAATAGCTTATTGGGTTTGTTGGCTGTAGAATTTTAGAGTGGAGAAGCTACAGGAATAAGGCAGAGGTTCCCCGCTAGGCTGTAGCAACTAGTGTGTGCTTACTGCTTCATCCATTCAGTCATCTCATTATAAAGGCCAGTGGTTATACGTCACCAACAGCAACTTGCTGGTGATTTTTTATCATGCATAAGCATGTGAATAAACAGGCCAGTATGGCCCTAAATTAGTAAAAACATGTTTTTTTTTGTCCTATACCATTCCTCCTCATGATAATAAAAAAAAGTAAATATTCCGGCACAGAGGCAATCAAGAGACATATTTAATTTTCAATAGACAGAAGCCTGATTAGAGATTTACACGATATATATGTGTTACACCTCTTCAGACTGAGACTGAGACTTTATGATGTCAGATGTAAGTGATTTACATTCTGTATTCTAGTGCAGACATGCACTGAAATGTAACCATATGTGAAATTATATTGGATTCTAATTTAGCTGGTAATAAACTTACCTCACAGTTCTTATATTTCATGGAGACATTTTAAAAAATCTGTTTTATTCTATGTGGACTTAATATTGTAAAAGTAAAACTAAGATATCTACCATGCTTGTTCTGTTAGCATTCATTACATTTGTTTAGAAAGACATAATACAGGCCTGATCTGCCCAAATATACTTCCTTTGCTTTACATCACATGCTGTGTATATTCAGTGATACAGATCTTATTCAACACCTGTATACGTATATTACAATAAGGGCTACGATATTTTAGTTGTTCTGAATCCATTTTCATTTTTCCTAATGTTTAATGAAAAGTTCTCCTTGTGCTAAATGACAGTAAGATTTTCCCGAAACCAGTGTAAACATAAATAAATAATCTGAGGCTTCTTATCATCCAGGAGATTAGTGCAATTTACATGGGAAAGGTTATATTTACTAGCATAATATGCTTTGGCCGAAGCAGTCCATCCCATATGGCTATAATTGTAGGCTAGGAACTAAGGAGTAAATTATGTTGTAAAGAGCTAAGTGTACCAGCTAGGACTAGCTAAAGCATAGTTTGGATAAAAAAATATTAGTGGTTTTCAACCCCAGACAACCTGGTAGTACATCTGGCCACCCATTTGCAGAATAAAGCTGCAGTATAAGCTATTATTCAGAGAGCACCCCTTATATTGTTATCATTATATCTTACTGTTATGTCACTCTGTGTGTCTAATGTACATAAAAAGTGTTCACACAAGAATCTCTGCAAATCTGTTCCAAGGTCTTAAGTTATCTAATGTCTTTCTTTATTTCATTTTATGAAGTTACTAAAGTGGTGTATCTGCATCTGGAAACCATTACTGCACTAGATCTACCAGTTAATATTAAAGGTGAGTTGTGTGGGGTACCTAGTTGTTGCAGCTCCGAATGTGATTGTGCACCCCACCTCTTGTCCAAGAACAGGTAATGCTTATCATTCACCCGTGATCCTACTGGGGGTGTATGTTAGTATCAATATTTTAACAGGAAAGGATGTGACCCACAGTCATTTTAATTTCATTCTGTAACATTGTCATTTGCTGCTTTATATTTAGTTTTCCACAACCGCATTGTCAGCTGACTTTGACTTCATGATAGGATATGTTGAAATTATGAACCAATAATGTCAACAATACTGCATACTGACATTAACTTTATTTTATTTAAAGAAATATGCCCTATATAATTGGACGCCTACTATTACGTTGGATATAAGTCTCCCAAAAATGCATCAATCACCCAAAAACTTTTTTCTTACCTAAATGTAGGTTTTTTTTGTTTTTTTTTAGTTTTTTAAATGTTTTCTCTCGAACTTTTTGCTCTTCTAGATTAATATAGTTAGATAAACATTTCTTATTGAAATCACATTACTGACATTGATATGTATGCCTAGGGCACCCCATGCAAATGAGTACATTATTGTTAGTAGACTTTAAACTATGCACACAGACAGACAGAGATGACTGCAGGGGAAATGCTGCTACTGGGTTTCTTGGGAAAAGAGAACATTTGAGAGGGAGGGAGATTTCAAACATCTGAATCTCCTGCTCTCGCAGTTAAATGGAAGTGTTATAACTAAAACTTGCTTGTGTAAAGTTGCACTGAAAGATTTGTGGGCATATTACTTGGGTTTAGGAGGTCAGATTATATTTTTATACATTAATTAGGGGGTTATTCTCTAAAGTCTGAATTGTCATGTAAAGGTGCGAATTCCCCAGATAAAGACAGTCACAATAGACTGCTGCTGTCACAGTTGCATCTTTATAATGAGAATATTGTCGTAGTCGCGACTTTACTATGGAAATATTGTTTCATCCACAACTTAAAAAATTGTTGCAATCACAACTTTGCAATGGGAGAATTGTCGCAGTCGCAGATATGTTGTGGGAATCCGCTGTTTGAGAATTTGATAATCGAATTCAGACTTTAGAGAATAAACCCCTTAAGTATGTATGTATGCATGTATATTTTTATTTAGGAAGCGCCACTAGGTTACGCAGCGCTGTACAATCCAACAATACAGTTTGTAATACAGAAATGGGAAAAGTGTGTAACAAAGAACAAGTGAAGTAAATTACAAGCATATATAATCAAGAACCTACATCACTCTAATAAGGGCGAAATTGAATCAAATAGAAAATATCCATATCACGATATTTTCGCAATATCGATATAATCAATATTGCGTTATGAGCCGAATTTTACCAATATCCATATTACTGCCGGTATCGATATCGCGAAAAAATTGCGATATCGAATTTTAACAATATGCATTTTTCCATAGAAATGAACAGGCTAGCAGATTTTGATCGAATTTCGATATCATGATATCGGTAATATCATTATTGCTATATCAAAAAAATGGCTGATATCGAGATATCGGTAAAATCGGCCGATATCGCGATATTGATATTTTCGATTTTAATAAATTTCACTTAAGGATGAAATTTAAATTGCACCTGTCACCTCAGAACTAATACTAATTTACGTTGTACTAATGAAATAAAGGTTTTTGTAAATATATGTATTTTTAAAAAATGTACCTTTAAACAGCATTTCTCTCTGTCATCTTCCCTGTCAGCCCGACTTTTCTTTCCCAAGTGTCGGGTGGGTGGCGCTAAATGATAATGGACATAATAGCTCCTCCAATCAGATCTCTTAAATCATGATCTAGCAGGGATCTAATTGGAGGAGCTATATTGTCAATCATCATCACCTGATCCAGGAAAGAAAAGGCAGGCTGACAGGGAAGATGACAGAGAGATACGCTGTTTAAAGGTACATTGTTTTAATACAGATATATTTAGAAAATGTTTATTTCATTAGCACAACCTAAATTAGTATTAGTATTTTTTTTCCGATCGATATTTACCAACAGAAACTTTTCAATTGAATTTTTCAATGAAAAGGTAGCCAAGCTACTAATGTAAAATGGTTTATGCATATTATCAAAATATAACTTAATAAAATCAGCTGTAGCCTTCCAATACCCTGCTTATTGCTTGATGTGTCAATTTTTTATTATTTATTAATTTTGTTGAGTAGCCTATCATCCCACGTGCACACAAGGCCTGCCTTATCTATCAGTTAAAGCCTAAAGAAATGTCTTGTTTATTTACTGTTCCCGAGCATTGGATAATTTAGCTTCTATTATTAACACACCAGTTACATTGTATTATTATCAGACACACAAAACACCATGTTCCATTCATTCAACACTCTTCATTTTGAATAGGTTGAGATGATTATATATATTATAGTAACATATTTTTTGCAGCTTACTGTGTACTAGCAAACAGCGGGCATCAGATCTGCTGGCACAGAATAAATTTAATAAACTTCTCGAGTCATCTGAGCAATCTGTTCTCTAGGAGGAAAATAATCTTATAGCTACAAAAAGAAAAGATTGAGGATGCCAAGAAATGAACACACAACAATCTCTCTTAGGAGAGCAAAAATGCACCGTGACTGTTCCACAAAATAAGTACTAGCAGATATAATGTGAATAGAGCCTATAGTGGAAGGTTTAAGGGTCAATTACTACTAATAATTGTAAAGCATGTTACAAGCAGCAGTCCATATATCTTACCTTGTCTGAATATTGATTGCCACACTTCTCCCCTGCTATTTTATATTTTAATTTTAAAAAAAATTCATTAGAGAAAGTCAATGCTTTTTCACAAACTGAGAATATTTTCAAGATGTCTAACACCACTACAAACTGACGCTGTTATAATATATTACATAAGCAATCTATTGTAACAAAACATTAGAAATGAATACACTAAGTGGGTGAAATTTATCAAAGGCGGAATTTTTACCGCACGATCAGAATTTCGATAGATTCCTGATCGCAATCGATTCCCTGATCGGAATTTCAATCGTGCGATCGGAACTTCACTTCGGCCGATTGTTTCGCCTTTCATAAATTTCGCCCACACACATGTAATTTTCTCCAGATATGGTTCCAATTTTACAGTGATGGAACATTCGTTGCATGCTGATTTTCTAGAAAAAAAACCCCCCTCCACCCGATTCAGTATTTATGTCATCCACTTCAAACACACTCATCATATTTTCCCAGTTATAGATTTAGCACCATGGTTGATAATATACTATCCCAGCATTGCTGACAATGCTTGGCTTCCGCACACTAAATATTACTGAGTAAATAGAAACACATACTGTCGATGGCTATAAATAAGTGTTCATTTCTTTAAAAATTAATTTACAGTAACTCAGCATACAGCAAATATAGCACATAGTACACATTCACCATTGAGGGTTATAAGTGCTGAGCACATTCTGCAGTAAAAATTCTTAATGCACAGTACTTTCCACTATGGCACAACACAATCCCCAGTGGCAAATGCTGAGGTGCTTGTTCGTGAAAGTCAGAACAGCATGTAAGGATCTAAACAAGCATTCATACGCCACTTCCCCTATTCAGGCATTCATCAAACTCTGTGATTTGTCAAATTCATTACCAATTCAGATATAATATGGCTAAGATAAGTATGTTATTGGAAATATGTGTTCTCTTGTTTCAAAATTAACAAGAGAAGCTTACATTTAAAAGAACTTCTGACTCTCATGAGGGGGTTATTCACTAAGGTGCGAATTCGACTGTCGAATTCGCAAACAGCGGATTTCCATAGTAAATCCGCTACAATTTTGCAATTGTAAAGTCACAACAATTTTTTAAAGGTAAGATTGTGACAATTTCCCCATAATAAAGTCACTACTGCGACAATATTCTCATTATAAAGATGCGACTGCGACAGTAGCAGCCTATTGCGACTGTCTTTATCTGGCGAATTCAAACCTATACGCAACAATTTGGACTTTAGTGAATAACCCCCCTCATTGTCTTGTTTTTTAAGACACACTGGTTAAAGATACCCCCAGTAAATTAATTCTCAAATTGAAATGGCACTCCACACCCCAAAGAGATGTATTCTGGGAGTGGTAATTTGCTTATTTTGGGTCAGGCAAACACTCCAAAATGAAATGATTTCTTTTATAAAATAAATTATCAGCTTTATCTCAATTCACTGGTCCTAGTATATGCAATGTTTTATTTCATAGTAGAAGAAATATGTGCATTCCTGGACACATAATTAAAAAAAAAGTATTTTTTTAAACTTAACTCCAGATGACATGTTGTGAAAATAGGTTTTTCCCTAGTAATTCAAGCTCTTTGTCACAGACATGACAGAAAACAAATATATATAACAACATTGACTGCAGTGAACAGTTTGTGTAGAGAAATAAAATAGCGCTAGGTTTGATGACTTTACTGTTCCTAACATACTCTTATTATCCCTGTCGGATATTGCTGTTGAGCTGATCATGAAATACTTCTAATGCCTCTAGTTTTAATTGAATCCCTGGATGGCAGTTGTATTGGAAAGGTTCATGCTGCTGCTGCACCAGTGATTTGTTCTTTCTCAAAACGCCATTGAGTGTAACGGCTGCATTGCAGGAGCGTGTAAATGTTACTCATTATAATCAGGATTTAAAAGGGAGAAGGGGTGTGAAAGATTTTATATGCTAGTGGATTGTGGAATTATCCTATTTCAAATTTCAAAAAACTAACACACCTGTGTGTTGACCAGGAGGGTGTTTTTCATTTAACTTTTTGTTAGGTCCAATCCCTACCCTTTTATTTTTTTTACACTAATCTTTTCTTTCTTTCAACCATTGAATGTGTGGCAGCCAGGGGTGGTATTAAATACTTCTATTATGCTGCAAATGAATGAATGATGTAGGCATATCAACATCCATATCTACCATAAAGAGAAGACTGCATGAAAGTGAATATAGAGGGTTCACTGCAGTCCAATAAAAAGGCTAGAGTGCACTTTACTAAAAAAAAATCTAAAAAAAACAGCACAGTTCTGGAAGAACATTCTTTGGACAGATGAAACCAAGATCAACCTCTACTAGAGATGGAAAGAAAAAAGTATGGCGAAGGTTTGGTACATCTCATGATCTATAGCGTACCATATCATCTGTATAACATGGCGGAGGTAGTGTGATGGCTTGGGCATGCATGGCTGCCACTGGCACTGGGTCACTAGTGTTTATTAGTGATGTGACACATGACAGAAGCAGCTGGATGAATTGGGAGATATTCAGAGACGTACTGTGTGCTCAAATGCAGCCAAACTGATTGGTCAGCATTTCATAATACAGATGGACAATGACCCAAAACATAAAGCCAATGCAGAACTTTATTATAGGAAAGAAGTGGAATATTCTTGAATGGCCAAGTCAATCACCTGATCTCAGCCCAATTGACCA
>WMED01007638.1:5000-14305 GCA_019650415.1 Pipa parva
CTTAAAACAATTCTTGTAAAGGGATTCTATATTTTCTAAATAATTGTATTTTATTCATTTCCTTTATATTTTTGATTTCTTTATTTAAATATTTTGCTTTTATAACCTATTTTGAAAGTGCCGTTGGTGTATACCTTAGTCGTAAATTGGAAGACCGGCACAGAAAATCTGCATCTGATAAAACACTGCCCCATGTCTGGTATCTTTGTCATATAAGCCAATAGCACATATATTACACACATCCAATTTTTTATTCCAGTCTAATTTAATAAACATATTGTATTGTTAGAGGTACAACCAATATTTTTCTTTTAATTGATGGATATGCTGTGGTTTACCTTGCAATCAACGCTAGCTTTATTTTTATTTATTTCAATTTCATTTGTGTACTCGGGAATTGGCCAGGAAAATGGTGGTGGTTCTATTGTTTGTGTTCTATATACACATAAATGTTCCAGTACATTTACCTTATGGTCACTGAATCTATTGTATTGTAATCTAGTGCCCATACTTTTTAAATAACTGGTGTTTACTAGGTAAAAGTACATATGGCAAAAAAAAACAAAACACTTGTATCTGTATACCCATAATCACAGAAAGTAGCAGATATACTTTTTTTTTAATATTAATAATTTTTACTGCTGACATGAATTAGTTCCTAGAATGCCTTAAAGAGATCATCTTGTAATAAAATTGATAGACTGCTTAGAGATAGTTGCTCATTACATTGCTAAATCTTGTGTCTGTAAATTCCAGTGCTTTCACTTGACCACACTTAGTAGGAAAGAGGCTTTGAGCCACTGAGTCTTTTGGGCATAATGGAGAAGATTCCATTGGATGTGATTGCTGGCCCAGTCGCTGAGCATTTGATACACAAGACTGCATTATATCACCCGGTGTTGTAATTTGGGAGCACCTGGTTGCTGTATGATCCATCTAGCTTCCCATTTCATGATATACAATCCCAACTACAAAAATGTTTGTACGGTAGTTAGGTACGATGCAAATACAAACAAAACTGTGATTTGTATTTCCTTACAGGTGTTTAATGGACAAGAACAAAAACTTAGGGGGGAATTCACGATTGTGCGAAGTGAGCTCCAAAGCCTTCGGCTCACCTCGCACAGACTGATATGCACACGGACATCAGCAAGCGCTTTAAAGGGATTCCAGTCTCGGCGAGGCAACTCTCTTTTTGGTCTCGTTGAGACTGGAATCCCTTTAAAGCGCTCGCTGATGTCCGCCTATCAGTCTGTGCGAAGTGAGCCGAAGGCTTCGGAGCTCATGTCGCACAATCGTGAATTCCGCCTTTAGTGTGTGTGTATATAAAACTCAAAGGCAACAGAATAGTGACCTGTGGGTCCACCCTGGCAAATCGGACTACAAAAATAACATTCCTGTTTTTATCGTTTTGCGGCTGGTCTTCTCATTGATGGTTGCAGCCGTTAAATTGGACTTTCTGGGACACTTCATGAATATGTATTATTTAAATTTCCATAGGAAACTGAGTGGCGTTTATGTAACAGATCAAAATGGCAACATCCATAAAAGGAAGAAAGAAACACTAAGGCAATACAAATCAATAATTTAATATTAAAGATAACATTTTTACACATACTTTATTGGAACTACTGCCATTTTTTTCTGTTACTGGTCCTTTAAATTTGCTGCACAATCCTACTGTGATTGATTGACAATCGAACAGCAATGACTGAACCACTAGAGAATGTAGGTAGAGTGATGGCAGGAGAGAAGATAACTGGAGAAAAGAAGTTGTAAATCTTTAGTCAGCAGATTCAGGATTGTGCAGCAGGCCAACAGACCACATCTGGGTTAAGTTGGTACTTCAGACTTGTATACTATGTGTGTTTTACAAGGCACCTCTGTTAAAGCTTTTAGTGTTGCATGGATCCGTGTACATACCATTTATAACATACCTTATTTACCTTCTTGCAGGTGCGGAAAATCGCAGCAGAATATTACGATCCCTTACCACAGTACACTTCCTGGGTCAAAGTGTTGTATGACTTTGTGATGGATGATACGCTTAGTCCATATTCCCGCATGAAACGGAAGCTGAAAGGAGACCTTAAACTAGAATAATTAAGTGCTGAAGTCATTCAGGTGTCACCGCAAAGCTCATTAGGTTTGCTAGTGTGAGGAACAGGAGTTAAAGTTTATGACCAAATTATTGTGTGCAATATCTCCAGCTTTAATTGCCTGACTTTTTCCTGTCTCTGTATTTCCCATATTGGTAACCAGTTCAAACTTTGTGATATATCACTGAGACGGGACTAGTATTTTATTTTTGTTTAGATTATCTAGGAGTTAATAGGCATAGTTACTGTACATGCCAGCAAATGCAGGTGGGTGGCGGAGTACTAGTCTATACACAACCTGGTATTCCTTAAACTTCCTTACAAATGCTTTTACCGGTAGATTCACAAGTGCCGACCACACTGTAACTTGATTAGTCCTGCTATATTGTGTGTGTAATACATTTTCCTTCATTAGGCGGCTTTCCAATTTTAAAGCCTTAGACTTTTTTAGGTTTAGAGGAGCGGCTTGTTATAACCAAGTGATTTGTCTGTATTGCTGATTGAACTGGAGGTAACTTCTGTTCTTGGACTATGATATTTTGGGTCAAGTAGTGCATCAGGTGGGAGACACCCTTTCATAGAGCCCAAAATATCAAGCCATTAGCTCCAGTTGCACAGCTCTGTTCATCATTTGCTTCATTCAGTGTAACTGGCACCACTGGATACACTATTTAGCCCAAACAAGTTCTACATAAAGTAGAATATACACTAAATCATTTCCACAACATAACCTTAAAACATAACTTGGGTTGTATAGAGTTCCCATAAATCTGCTAAAGATAAACGAGTGCGTTGATCTTGCTTGATTTGATCATATTCAGGTTAAACTGGATCACTTGCCATTCGTTGCACAATTGACTAGAAGACCTTCTCGTATCTTGAATTTTCGTAAAACCTTTGATCACTGGAATTGGTTCTCTTATTGCTCTTTATGAACAAAACAGTTTTCGGCTTATTCAGTGCCTTATCCTAGAGCATTTTATGTGTAATTTTATATAGGGGAAAATGGAATCTTGCTGCAGAATCCACTGCCTTTATGTATTCAGGGAATCTTCCATTGGTAATATGGAATGTTTATTTTTAAAAGATGGATAAGGATGCCAGAGGGTAGCGTATGAAGTGATACAAGTTCCCTTATTGTAAGGCTACAATGGGCATCTTGCCATGTGTGGATTCCTGCCTGCAGTAAAAGGACTAGTACCGCTTGCCATTAACTTGCCTTGCCCAAGGCGAATATACAACTGCAAGCAAATTAGTGTAATAAAACTGTGGTACAAGGTCAATGCTAGGTGTCAAGCCTACCAGGAATTGGTACTTATTTTACTTCTAGCACAACTATGTACATTGCTCTCTCAAGTTTTCCAGATCAAGTGACAGTGAATGAAGCCATTAATCTTCATTTTAGTTTTTATGAGATAAGTTGTTGATTGATCTAAACCAAAGCTTCTCTAAAGCACATAGCTCGCACTTTTTTAGTTAATGACAAACTGTTTGTGAGTAAAGATAATTATCCATTTATTTCTGGTACTAAATCTTCTTAGTTAACATTTTTAATTTTTGCTGATTGTGACCAGAAATGCAGATGCCTGTGCACTTTGGATATTTGACCTTTTTTGATAAGCGAGTCCTGGCTAGAGATGATCATATTTGGTCCTTTGTCTTTTTTTTATCAGGAAAATAAAGTATTTGAGCATTGCCTATAGCTTGCACATTTCCGTGTGTGTGTGTGTGTGTGTGTGTGTTTGTGTTTCTAGTGACTGCTTCCTCCCCTCTTTCCCCCCCCCAAATACCCATATCTGACATGTTTTCCATAGACCGCTATAAAACAAGAGCTTATAATAAACAGATTGTTCTTTAAAGAATTCCTTAGCTAAACTAGGAACCGCTTTTTTGAATGCAAATATGCTTAGAAGGCACATTTCTCTTGCTCTATACATATTATGAACCCATTTCAGTAAGGCCGGGGGGTTTATTCTGCAGCAAGGTTAGTTTCAGTACTGAAACCCAAGAGCATAGTGCCACCACTGCAGCAAGGAGGGGCATTCCTAAATGCCTGACTATGCCAAGTCTATCAGACAGACCCAGGCCCTCATTCACCATAGTGTGAAGTGAGCCGCGAAGCGTTCGGCTCACTTCGCATATGGTGTTATGCGCATGCTGATGTCCTGCACGCGGACATCAGCATGCGCGTTAAAGGGATTCCCCTCCCGGCGAAGAGACTCGAGTGCTCTCGCCTTGAGGGGAATCCCTTTAATGCGCATGCTGATGTCCGCATGCAGGACATCAGCATGCACATAACACCAAGTGCGAAGTGAGCCGAACGCTTCGCAGCTCACTTCGCACTATGGTGAATGAGGGCCCCAGTCTGTGTGTCTATTAATTTGGCTTACACATGTGCACATTTACATGCCCTATGACTTTATTTCCCATTTAAAAGCGACCATAATGGCTTATACTGTTAATAATTCTATTTGCCACCTACTCTGCCAGTGTTTAAATGCCCATATCTGTGCTTCAGTGCATTCACCTTAGTGGTTTTAATCTTATTTGTGTCAAGTTCAATGTAGGAACTCCCTGACTTTTACAGGAGCAGAGATTATTCACATTCTAGAGTTGGTGAGTAGCATCCATCAACATCAACTCTGGGTAGGGTGAATAAGAGAGATGAACTAAGACTAAATGCAACTAGAAACACACTGTTGCCATTTAAACACTGTCAAGGGCAGTTAACAATTATAGTTCCAATCCGTATCAACCTTCAGTGCTCTTTGCCAACGTTCTGATTCAGATGTGTTTAACCCAAGTTTTACCTTATCAGATCCTGCTTCTAATACCCCGTTCCCATGCAGGTCCACTTTAATGTAGTAATGGGACATCATTCTTGACTAGTAATCCAGTGGCTGGATTCTGAACTATGCTATCTTCATATTATTCTTGATTATTTCACTAATGGTTTTGATAATGTCGCATGGAAATTCTTACCAGTTTCCAAAGGAAATCCTGCCTGTATTTTTGTAATGCTTTTTGGTTTGTTGATCACACATTTCTGTGTTTAAACTGTGCAGCAGAGAGATATTAATATTTTAGTGTGCATTATCCACTGTGTTTTATTCAAGATCCTAATGCTGCAATGCAGGGAGTCATTACTAATGGTGGGTCTGCTCTCCTAATAGAATCCAAATAGAATATTCCAGACTGAGCCATCTAGTAAACATCTAAATGTCACATGATTCCCACAGCCATCTTAGCAATGCTGAGAGCTGTAGTTCAACGTCTGTTGGGTGAATCTGCAAATTCTGTGTTCCCGTCTCCCAAAATACTGGCTCAACTGGCAAGGTTGAGGTTGTTCAGTGATATTTATTAAGAAACCCATAGGAAAAGCTTTCCCTAGATAATATTAATTGCTTAAGTTGTATAAATCCTTGTATGTGCTAAATAGTGAGATCCTTATACAGTTTCAGTTTTTCATTTATTATTTTTATTAACTTTTTGTCCAGAATTTTTCTTGTTTACGCTTTACAGCTTAAAGTGCACCTGTCACCTCAAAACTCTAATACTAATGTAGGTTCTACTAATGCAGACCTGGGCATTGTATGGTCCACGGGCCACATCTGGCCCTCCAACCATCTCTGACCGGCCCACCTGAGCATGTGAAAATGGGGGGCGTAGCCAACCACCTTAGGCACTGGAAAGCTAGGCACACCATTGGCCCTCTAAAACTACCCAAACCTTTCCTGGCGGCCCCATGAGAAAAATAATTGTCCAACCCTATACTAATGAAATAAACGGTTTTGTAAATATATATATATATGTATTTTAAAAATGTAGCTTTATACAGCGTTTCTCTCTGCCATCTTCTTCTTTTCTTTACAAGTGTCAGGTGGGTGGGGATAAATGATTGACATATCTCCTCCAATCAGGTTCATGCTTGATCGGAGGAGCTATCATGTTAATCGTCATTTAGCCCCGCCCAATCCAACTGGGGAAAGAAAAGTCAGGCTGACAGGGAAGATGACAGAAACGCTGTATAAAGGTACATTTTTAAATACATATATATTTGCAAAAACATTTATTTAGTAGAACCTAAATTAGTATTGGTTTTGAGGTGACAGGTGCACTTTAAACTCATTTTTATCATGTTGTAAAACCATTGTATTTTGTTTTTTTATCATTTACATTTTTGTTTTTCATGTGATTTTTCCTGTTGATTCTTTTTAATCATTACTTCTCTTTATAGCCAGACCCTGTACTGTCTTGCTTCCATTTAAAGGACCAGTAACACCCAAAAATGAAAGATTCCCATTTAGATTAAATATAGTAGTTATTTAAATGCAATATAATTGTATTGAATCTTAAAGTTTAAATTCCTGAATGTTATTGCTTTGTTTATTACCTTTACATGTTGTTAAACAGACCTCACTCAGTCCCAGCTTTCTACAGAGCTTTAGATAATACATGTTCAGGAAGTGTGCCGAAAGCCCAGTTTTTATAGGTAGTTAACTACATATCATACTTTATAGACACAGTTTAGAATGTAATTTTCTGAAAATTATTTTTTTTTTTTTTTTTTTTTTTTTTTTTTTAGGATTTTTATAGTAACTATTTAAATGCATTTAAGCTATTTTTATTTTTTGGTGTTACTGTTGTTTTAAAGTTCAATGCTTTGTTTCTAAGCCAACTAGCCATAGCAACCAGAAAACCATTTTAATGTAAAAAAGAGGTTTTGTGAACTATTTTTCTTTTACTTCAATGAGAGTGGATGAATCGCCACTCATACTCACTATGAGTGCTGCTTGGGAGATGGGTAGGGCTAAGCATAAATAAATCCATAATTATACTTCACCCCTCGATCCAGCCATGGAGCAGTAGCACAACCACCTCTAACCCTTGGCCTCGCAGAGGTTGGGAAAGGCCACGCAATGCAGCTCCAAGATGGTGTGTTCATTTTGTTTAGGGATTATTTTTGTATTTTACATTTGTAAATTATTGAAGGGGAAATCTAACTTGTAAGTTGATTCTAAAGGAGCAAAAAAAAAAAAAACTAGATTATGAAAAAACAACTTGGCATCTTTTTGGAGTTTAAAACCTTTTCCATGGATAAAGATCTTAGTTCTTTTTTGTCAGTGAAGAGATGATGAACATTTTGTAGCCTGCACCTGTTTTTCTTTATTATATAGTTTGTGTGTTTGTTGTGTTGCTTTCCAGATTTCTCCCTCTGTTATGATGGTTTTTACTGACTCTCACTAACATGAACACTTATTAATTTAAAAAAGTTTAAAAAAACTGGTCCACGTGCTTGTTAACAAGCTGCTTTCAAGATATCAGTATTAAAATGAATATTTGTTATATCTTATTAAAGTTTATTAAATATACTGAGTAGTTCTTTTTTGTTGATTTCTCCTTTTCACTTATGTGTCTTCCCCAGTTTACCCGTGAGCAGTGATTATACTTCCACTTGTCTGGAAACTTGTCTTAGAACATATTAATTAGCATCAGCCTCATAATATTACCGTATGTCTCTGGGTAGAAGGTACTAGGCTAAAAAAGAAAAAAATTCCAGAAACAAATACCCTTCATGCATCTTATTACAACTACAATAGGGGAACCTCTATCCTTATTACAGCAAACTGGGCTATTTACCCAACTGAGTTTGGCACCTCTGTCCATGCTGGAAATAACAGATGGTTGCACGCCCAAACTCTCCTCTGCACAAGCAGGAAATAAACTTGAAGGTAAATGAAAGGAAATCTTTATTTCAGAACTGCTCACATTACACAGTGGAGAAAATGTAGTCCAAATTCGAACTGCCTATAAGGAGGCGCAAAACAAAAAACACTAATATTATTTGTTTTTGTTTTGCGCCTCCTTATAGGCAGTTCGAATTTGGACTACATTTTCTCCACCCAATTGGATATCCACTGGTTTTCAAGGAGGCTTGCATTCACTATTGGACTTTTTTTGTTACTTAGTTTTTACTTTTATTGTTTCTCATTTATATTGTATATATTTATTTGATTTATTTTGCGCAGTTTGTATCACTGTATTCTCATTACACAGTGACATTATCAGGAGCGGGGAGAGACAGTGTTTGATTCATATAATAAAAAAATAGTTGTCATTCTAACCTTTATTACCGAGAAACACTAAAAGAAAGGAGAATTGAGGGAGTTATTGACTAAAGTCTAAATTGTCACGTAAAGGTGTGAATTTGCCCATTTACCCATATTTGGGTATTCAGCAAACTCTGCGATGTAGCGAATTCACCAGCTAATGACAGTCGCACACTGCGCAATAGACTGCTACTGATGCAGTCGCAACTTTACTATGGAAATACTGGCATGGTCGCAAATTTGCTATGGGAATCCGCTGTTTAGTGGATAAAGAGTAGAAGATCAGAGTGTAGCCACCCGAAGTGATGAGAATTCAATTCAACAGTCAATTTCTCACTTTAGTCAATAACCCCCTAACTCTGTACCAGACTTCGCTGAACATTTGGGGACACAGTGTTAATTATGGAGGGTTTCCTGTTGGTCAACAAACTGCCATCTTACCTATTGGTTTAATGTTACATGGGTCAGATGGAGTTATACTATAATTCTACTCCACTGAGTCATTTTCATTAAACCTGTTTTTTTTTTTTTTTCTTGCATTGTTAATGAAGCGTGAAGGTGAGTTTGCCCTGAGGCAAAAGCCATTAAATTTCTCACCTTCCAGACTTTGAACAAGAGAACTTAAACTCTGCATTTTGCTGTTTTCTATAACCATACAAGCGCCTTATCCTAAATAAGATTTCTCAAGGTATTCCCGCTACAGACTGCTGTAATATCTTATAATATTTACTTGTATAAGTAAGTCTAAAAACACATCTTGCTTGTTCCATCGCTACATGTCAATGAGAAACCACAAAAGCTTTGTTTGGATTGGCATGGCAGTCAGGGAGCGGGACCCCACAGGAGAGTAAACAAAATGGGTCTGCAGCTGGGGTCCCCTAAGGATTCGGGACCCTGAGCAGTTTCCCAGTTTGCAACCTTTCCTATTGGCAGCTATCCCATACAGTAAAATGTCAACTGTAAAGTTGAACTGATTTATATTAATTTGTGTTGTCTCTTTCTGCTGGTTGCAATCAGATTGTGCCTTCTGGGACACTTCATGAATATTCATTATCTAAAGTTCTATAGAAAGCAATAGGAGTAGGTTGGGGGGGGG
>WMED01007639.1:2568-17474 GCA_019650415.1 Pipa parva
CCCTGGCGCCCCCTCCCGTGACACAAACCTCCCAGCCAGCCGGCACAAACTAAAAAAAAATGCTAGGTGCGCCCCCCTGGGCAGGTGGCGTCCCTAGCATTTGCCTACTCTGCCTAATGGCAGAGCCAGCACTGTCAACAAATAATGGAATATTGAAAGAAAATGGTGGGATTTTTACCTCTGTAAATTTGTTTTGCAGCAATTAATAAGAGAGATATTCTGATATCAGTATATGAATACATTCAGACTGCTCAACCAGGTAGTGTTATGGATTAACCGATTTATTGCATGAAGTGCATACAGCAGTGCTTTTTTTGTAAAAAAAATATTTACCGGTACTGCTCCTAACGCAGCACTAACACAGCCAGCCACTGTCTGTCTGACCTGATCAGTCATCAGATTTTCCGGTACGCCGTACCGGCTCGTACCACCGCAAAAAAAGCACTGGCATACAGTGTTGGGGGGATAAAAGATAATCCCTCATCAGATTGTTGCTACGGTCTTGTCATATAAATGGATTGATCCCTAGCAAAGCCGGTTTGAATGTTCTGAATTTATTCATTTACTGGTTTCTGTCTAGACCTGCCTTATGAAAAATAAATCCTTAAAAAAAAAAGAATTTACATAATCAAGTATCCGATTAAGGCGGATATTTGCTAAGGTCATTTCAACCACTTCCCCACAATTCGATCTGGTTCCCCGTTTTTCGCCATTTTGACTTTTCTCGCCGCATTTTCAATTTCTACTAAATTAAGAAATGATGAATAAAATGTATCAGTATCAATAAATAAAGTTGCATTAATAGCGCCACACTTTACATTACTGTATTACTGTCAGTGGAGCCCTTTATGATTGATATCGCTGATTTTTCAGACGAGGACTAAGAAATATTTTGTTTTGCACCATCATCCTAGGGAATAATGGGTTTTTTGCCACCCTGAACCAGGTGAACACTTTTTCAGGGTAGAAAAAAGGTCAAAAAGGGTTTAATAAATATCAATATCAACAATATTGGTATGTTTGACCTAATTATCGATATTGCCAGTATCGGTCAAGCAGGGAAAAGTTTTTCACTTTGTAAATATGCCTCCCCCAAAATATTTTGTGATTATGAGACTTTTACTTTAAAGGAAACTCATGTTGGGCATGTCACATGACAGAAGCAATAGAATGTCACATGACAGAAGCAATAGAATGTCACATGACAGAAGCAATAGAATGTCACATGACAGAAGCAATAGAATGTCACATGACAGAACCATCACAAGAAAAACACATACAAATACACTTATTTTGGCCTGAATCACTGTGTAAAGCAGTGGTTCTCAACCTTATGAAAACCACGAACCACAGGCGCTGACATCACGGCCTGACGTTTCGCGCAAACGTCATCACGTACACGCATCACGTGAGGACGTTCAGGCGAAAGGTCATCCCGTACACGCCTCATGTGGTGACATTCTGGGCCAACATCACCACGCAGGAACCCTTATAAAAAGGGACCTGAGAGCGCTTACGGGCTCCACAGCGGTTCTCATCCCCCATGAGGTGGCCATGTGACCGCTAGTGTAAAGTCTTCTTATAAAATGATGCAATTGATTTGAATCCTTTAGCAATGTATTAAAGAAGAGCACCTCAATCACAGCACAATGAGGCAATCATGTGACGGCAGTCCGTTAGAGAAGAGAAAACACAATCATTTTAGTTATGAGTATGTTATACGTTAAACAGAAAACCACAGACAGCCCTTTAAGTGTAAATGAAAAAGTCAATGAGGTGTTACAGAAGACCCAATAAATCACTTTTCACCCTCAACCATTAGTTACACACAGTGAGTACCTGCAAAAAGTTGTTTGGAATAATCACTTTTATTTTATTTATTTATTTATTTTTTGAAGGACTAGATTCTCAATGCCACAAGTGAGTCAAGAAACTGCAAAGATTGAAGGGGGTTATTCACCAAGGTGCAAATTCGACTGTCGAATTCACAAACAGTGGATTCCGATAGCAAATCCGCAACAATTTCCCCATTATAAAGTCGCTACAATTTTCCCATAATAAAGTCGCCACAATTTCCCACAATAAAGTCGCGACTGCAACAATATTCTCATTATTAAGATGGAACTGCGACAGTAGCAGCCTATTGCGACTGTCTTTATCTGGCGAATTCGTACCTATACGCACCAATTCGGACTTTGGTGAATAACCCCCTGAAAATAAGGAAATACATGAGTTTGTCATTTTTACAGTCGTAAAACTATGGAATTGTGTTGTAGATGCAGGAGAGAAAGGAGAGGGTTTGGGAGACAACCAAAGACACAATTAAATTGAATTCTGAAAAAGAAAAAAAAATATTTATACAACTGGCAAATACCTTTTTTCATATTTTATGGTGCAATTTAGCAATTCATAATAATGAAACAAAAAACGACAAATGGTATTTTAGATTATGTCAATGTAATCTAAAATAAATCTACTACCAATGCCTACAGTAACAGGTCTGCAACAGCGTTACATAATTAGTAAGCTATGTCATAAAAAGGAGTGAACAATAGAAGCCCATTATTTGTCTTACTGGTGATCAAGCTAATTAAAAGCAAATCATTACCTCCTGAGCAAATGTATGATAATGTATCTTAAATATCTGCAAAATGAATGTGTTAGCAAGTAACTTGTAATACATAGAGCAGTTATGAAATCCAAAGTGTGAACCAAATGCATCGGTCTGGCATGGAAAGATAATGTGAATAAAACACTTTAGTTGCCCTTTAACGGTCAAAGAGGAGTTCTAATAATCCACTGCAACCAATCAGAAGTTGGCTTTCATTTATTCTAGATACCATATACAAGTGAATGCTAACTGTTGATTGGTTTCTAAAGGTTACTAAATCTGTTTAAAATGGTTACCTCTAACTAAAAAGTGATTTCTGTGCTGAAAACTGTCTCCCATGGAAATAATTACATATTGTCAGGATGTAGTCATAAGTACAAATATACAGTATATAGTAACGATAGCATTAGCTATTTTATGAAAGAACCTAGGGGTGAGGAAGCGCACAAAAAACGCACTCCATAGTGCTTTAACCAATATAAATATATTAGTGAAGATTAGACCCAAATGTACCAATAAGTACTTGAAAATCAATGTGCACGTATAGTTCGAAATGAATAACGGAATATCAAAAAGGTGTAAAACCACTGCACACAAGTGATGAAAAATTCACATATATGCGCTCACCAGAAATATAATTAGATTCAGCATGTACATAGCAGAAGCCAATAGGGAAAAGTCTTCTCCCCTCTCAATACGTCAGAAGCACGAATTTCAGTATTCCTCTCACAAAAAACTCATGGAAGAAAGTAGTACAAGCAAAATGTGGCACAAAACTGTTCTTTTTATTCACTCAAACAAGGGTAAAATAAAGCCTCACGATAAAAACAAAAAGTCATAAACAAACGGATAGTTCTTCACAAGAGTGACATATGATGCTAAAATCAATTGTAAAATGGATTGAAGGCATACATACTCTCAACTCTACGCGTTTCGCTGTGATCGCTTCATCAATGTCCTGATATAGCATAATTCAATTACCATTGTGAAAAGCTCAACTTGCATGACCGAAGATGGAAATCGTTGTCAAAACGCCTTGGTAAGGAGGTTAAGAAGTCATTGCTTGTGGATGATTGGTGGTGTCAAAGGGACTTCATTTTGTTCAAGGAAAGGAAAGTGCTTTGGCACTGATGGCCTCTTTTAGTATGTTAAAACCCAGTTGTTTTCTCTTTTGAAAATGTTTATCTTGCTACCCTTAAATGAGTGCTTCTTTTCCTCCGTGTGCAGTACATCAGCGAGCGCATATCAGTCAGTGCGAAGTGAGGCGAAGACTCCACACCTCACTTCGCACTATCGTGAATTCCCCCTTAAACTTGATTACAAGTTGGCATACAACTTACTTTAGCATTAGCCCATTAACAAGAGGCTTATGGGTAATTTTCTTTGTAGGTTATTGTGTTGTGTTGCTGTGTGTTGTGTTAGATCTTTTTCTACTGTCCAAAAATGGTAACTGCAGCTCAGTAGTTCCAAAGTGTGCAATATCCTATCCAACTATAAAGTTATGTCATTTTAGTTATGGTCCCTGACAGAGGGTATACAAGGCTAAGTCCAGCTACATAATGCTTGATATAGCCAGTCTACCAGTGTTTGAAATTCTAAGTAACATACAGCATCTGTTGTTAAACTGTGTGCTGGTATTTTCCATAAACTATTTTATTACTGCAAAAAAATATCTGGCACCCACATATTATTATCCTATGTTTGCAAACTGGGAGTGTTCACAATTACCCTGATATTGTGCTCAGCTCTATGAAACCCTAGTGCATGAGTATCTGAAAGAGGAAGGGGGTGTGTCTTAAACAGTAAAATGACTGCCTTGTACTGTTAGGGAACAATGTGATACAGAAGCTCATAACTTCTTAATGGTGAGTCAGATTTCAGTGCTTTAAGTTTTATTGTGTTCTTATCTATCATATCTATAGATTTAATAAGGGATTAAGCCAAAGTTTAGTTCTTATTTAATGCGTTTATTGGACAAGTAAAAAGATAAAATATCATTAAAAAGGATTAATGTGTCTGTATGTATTTGAGCATAGTAAAAACCTTTACTTTTTACTATTACAGATTAATATTCATAGACCACACATTGACCATTTGGATAGCTTGAAGCCATAAAGTACTGTATAAAGTTAATTATGCCATGATTACTGATATTAACCCTAAAGGCTAAGGGGGGGAATTCAGCAAGCTCCGAAGTGAGGCGAACACTACGCGCCTCACTTCGGAGCTTGCTGAATTCCCCCCTAAGTTTAATAACAGCAGTATTATAAGGCCACAATGTATTGGCTTAAATAAAATTGTCAAATTGAAACCCTGATTCCAGCAGTCCTATGTAAATTAGGCAGAAAACAATTACAGGGAGGCTAGCTTTTGCAGCAACTTAGACCCTCCCACTATTGACCCTGCAAAAACATCTTTGGAGCACATGCCAATGGCTTCATGCTCATTATCATTACCCCACAAATGAATGCTCATTTGACTTCTGCAACAAATAACAGAATTTGTGGCAGTGCCTATAGCTAAAGCCAATTGCATGTCTTACAGAGACAGAATCAAGTCTACAAAACCTGTTAAAGCAATTGTCCAGTCTTGTGGAGCACACATTATATTATATTATTATGTTGCTGCTCTGAACAATCTTAGCTTTCTCTGTGCAATCCTTGATCCTGACTGACAGCAAAAAGCCTCTTCCCCCCCATATTTGCATAAGCATTGCCAGCAGGGTCATATATTTGGATAAATGACATCATTCACCATGGTGATCGTGACTTAATGACCTTTACAAGTTATCTGAAGATCGCTTAAAGAAAATATTAAGATAATTATGCAATAATGCCTTGGTAGTTCCATTGAATGGCGATTGCCCAAGTGCAAGTAGGGTTTGGTTTGGAAGATTTACTTCTTTATGAAAAACCTTTCAGCTAAAAAAAAAAACTGTTCTGTGCTCCTTAATGAACTAACTTATAATGTTGTATCAATTGGCATTATTAATCAAGATTTTAAATGATTCTATATGCTTGACTTATCACAACAAAATACTCATCTGCCAAGATGCTCCACTTCTAGAATAAATTATTACAGTCTACTCAGATAAATGTTCCCATGGAATGCAAAAATTCATTTAGCAACTCGGATGTTCAGCTGTAATTTTCAACGATAGCTCAGGTGCCAAATAGACTGCTTGAAACTGTAATTTGCAATACTTGATCTAGAAATGTCAATGCCACCTATAAAATCATGTTATGTGTGTACTCCAATTATTCTTACTTGATTATTTAATAAGATGCAAGCTGCAGATTCCATTTTTAGTGAATATGCTGATATAAACACTATAGAAGAAAGAATACAATCAATTAGTACAGCCGGGGTATCAAACTGATGCTTGCACGGTAGACAGTACATGCAATGCTAATACTACAAATCCCAGAATGCTCTGCTGGTGCATTGATGCATCAGTCAGGACCCACAAGCACCCCCTTCTCTGTTGATATTAATTAGCAACCTCAATGCTACCAGTCACATCAGGCCACCCCTACCAAAAATGGCCAAAGAAAAGGTGGAAAAACAGAAGCTTTGTAGAAAATTGGGAAGCAGAATATCTGTTCACTAATGTAAAGGACAGAGCCGTTTGTAAAGGTTCATCGTTATATCTGATGAGAAGGAAAAACTTCCTCAATTGTAGACATTTTTTTCAATAAATATCCAGGTTGGCCTACAACTTTGTCCAAGTTTTAATTTTGGCCCATTGTGTCTTTGGGTTTGATACCCCTGGCCTAGTTAAAAGAGTTAAAGAACTAAAAATCAACAAAATGATTAATTTAAAAGGGGGCAAAAAGTAAAACAAATATGTATCTAAAAACAAGTGTCTCATACAATGTTATTTTTTTTTTTACATTTCATACTAATACTTTGTGAATTCCTTGGCCTCTTCCCTTTGTCAGTGGCTTAAACCTGCTCAGTAGTATTTCTGTTTCAAAAAGTAACTAGTATTGTTATGGTCATTTTAGGTTACCTTGTGAAGAGCGGACTTGATGGCTGTTTGCATACGAGCAAACAAGGGAATATATGTAGTGAGGGGCAACAGAGCAAAGCGATTTAAATGTCAAAAGTAGGGCACTGTAAATAATCCGTTTATTAACTGGGAGCCAAGTAGCAGACAGGAGTTGGGGGGACAATTCTGGGGAGAGAGGGAGATTATTCTAGCAGCAGAATTTAGAATAGAGTGGAGCAGGGAATGATGGCAAACTGGAAGGCTAGTTAGAAGGGCATTGCAAAAGTCCAAGCAGGATAAGACGAGGGCATGTATGAGGGTGTTAGCAGTGTCCTGAGACAGAAATGGATGGATCTTGGCAATGTTACAAAGAAAAAAGCGACAGGTTTTAGCAGTGGTAGCAATGTGCTTAGAAAAGGAAAGAGCAGAGTCAAAAGTTACCCCAAGATAATGTGCAGAAGTAACAGGGTTATTGATCACATCATCAACTGAAATGGAAAAGGAGGGGACAGGACCAGGCTTAGGTAGGAAAATAATCAGTTCAGTTTTATCAAGATTTAGTTTGTGATGGGCCATCCAAGAGGAGATAGCCAGGAGACAGAGATTTTAGTACTGACTTCAGGTGTTAGTGCAGGGGCAGATAATTAAATTTGGGTGTCATTCGCATACAGGTGGTATTTAAGACCAAAGGAGCTGATGACATCACCCAGGGTAAGCTTGTACAAGGAGAACAGGAGGGGACCAAGAACAAAGCCTTGAGGCACCCCCACACTGAGATAGGAGATTAAGAATAATTAACACTGGAGACAATGAAGGAGCGAGTAGAAAGGTAGGAAGTCAGCTGAGACACAGCTTGATTATGGACACCAAGTGCATGGCCAATCTGAGCAAGCAGGGAGTGATCAACAGTATCAAATGCAGAGGATAAGAATAGAAAAGGGTCCCTTGTCTTTGTCAATCTAGAGATTGTTTGCAAATTTGCACAGAGCAGTCTTTGTAAAGTGCTCTGACTGAAAACCAGATTTCAAAGGGTACAGGAGATGATGGGCATGCAAATAGTTAGTTAGGTGGGGGAAGACCATATGTTCAAGAAGTTAGAAGCTAAAGGCAAGAGAGAGATACGATAGTAGAGAGGCAGTGAGGGTCCAGCGTAGGTTTTTTGAGGATGGGTTTCCTTGAATAAGGAAGGAAAGATACCAGAGGACAGGGAAGAATTGAACAGGTGCGTCAGGCCCGGCACAAGGGCAGAGGAGCAGCGCTTTAGTAGGAAAGAAGGCATGGAGTCAAGCAAGCAGTTTGTGACAGGAGAGGAAGAGAGAAGTTGAGAGACTTTAGACTGGGTAGCAGGAAGAAAGGAATTCAGAAACTAAGGGGGAGATTTAGGTAGAAGTAACTCTGTGTTATCTGAAGAAATAGTTATCTGTTTGTGGATACTATCTAGTTTGTTTTTGAAGAATATTGCAAAGTCTTGGGGGGAGGGAAGAGTGGTTAGTGTGTCTGAGGGGGAGGGGCATAGATGGATGTTGAACATAGCAAATATGAGACAGAGTTTAGATTTATTTTGGTTAAAAAGGAGGTTAGGACTTAGCTGCGGTGCTATACCCAGGTCGTGGCCCCTAGGACTGCTATCCACAGTTGGTCAGGAGCAATATGGTAGACAAGAAGAATGATCAAGCAACAGGAAAAGGGTCGAGGCATGTGGCAGACAGGGATGGTCAGAATACAAAGCAGATGGTCAGGGCTGGCCGAGACTGATCAAATCCAGAAAGCAGGCAAGGGTCAGAGCACACGAAATCAGGAAACAGGTTAAGACCAAGGATCAGCAAATGGAGTCCTATAATTGGGCTCTGATACTGAGGACAGGCAGGTTTAAATAGATTTGGCGGGAAACACAACTGTGTCACAATACTGTGCCTGTGTCAGAATATCACAGAACACTGTGACCGCAAGGGCATGTTGTGACAGTGTTTCCCATACATTTATAATGAGTTCTTCCTGCGTTATTTAAAGCCCAGCAACCAAAAAAACAATAAATAAAAATGAAAAACTGATTTTTTTTTAAAACAGGGACTGTGTTTAAGTATCTGTCTGGCCAATAGATGCAGGATTTTTTCTTTGGCTGGTGGGTAATTTAATGGTCTCTCTTTGCCCTTGTGTTTGCAAGGAAAATGCCCACAATTTAACTCTAAGAACTAAAAAGCAAGGCAACAGCCTAAAATAATTAAGTCGTTTTCACATTTGTTACACAATATTATCACTTCTCGGCCCCCAACAGCCTTCACTCAGGTAATTCATGTCTACCACATTTGGTCCCAGTTCCCTTATATACCAGGGGATCGTACCGCCTCTTTGGTAGAGAAACAGGCGTCCCTCGGATATATGTTCACCAATCACATGGCGAAATAGTCCTTTCTTCCCGCCCCCGCTAACGACTCCTCTAGCCAATCACAAAGCACGGTGGCTGCGTTTTAACTACGCCCCTCTTCTTGAAGAGTTAGCCACGCCTCTTGTTTATGTTAGTGCGGAGCACGGCCCTTCTCCGCCTCCATGTTGGGAAGGTCAGACCAAGGAGGAGGGCGGAAGGGCGGGAGGAGAAGAGGTGGGCGGAGTTAGCAGGAGAGAGAGAAAGAGAGACGAGGGAGGGGGACTGAGAGGAAAAGGAAAGCCTGTCAAACCGCCCCCTCCTGAGGGAAAACAGGGACTCGCTGCAGGCTTCATTCCCCTCGGCGAGCCGTGCCTGCTGTCCCGGGAGAGGCCTGGTCTGTGACCGCTGTGTGGTGAAGGGACGAATCGCTTTACCTCTCCGTTCCTCCGCCGTCCATTTGCAACACTCGCCATTACTAGTCTTCTTCCAGGGAAACCCCCTCCAATCCTCACACCGCCCCGCCTGGGCTTCATGCTGAGCAAGAGAAGGAAAGAGCAGGGAGCCGACCCGGCCTCGGACACCCGGGGGATCCTGAGCCAGCCGAGACACTGGGACCTAGCAGCCGGTTAAAGGCATCTCCTCCACCGCAAGACAGCTCTGCCTGCATCCCTCTCATCCACCTCCATACTGATCTACAGCACTAGCCCATATTCACTGCTAGCCCACTGTACTAGCCCATATTCACTACAGTCCCACTGCTAGCCCACTGTACTAGCCCATATTCACTGCTAGCCCACTGTACTAGCCCATATTCACTGCTAGCCCACTGTACTAGCCCATATTCACTGCTAGCCCACTGTACTAGCCCATATTCACTGCTAGCCCACTGTACTAGCCCATATTCACTGCTAGCCCACTGTACTAGCCCATATTCACTACAGTCCCACTGTACTAGCCCATATTCACTACAGTCCCACTGCTAGCCCACTGTACTAGCCCATATTCACTGCTAGCCCACTGTACTAGCCCATATTCACTGCTAGCCCACTGTACTAGCCCATATTCACTGCTAGCCCACTGTACTAGCCCATATTCACTGCTAGCCCACTGTACTAGCCCATATTCACTGCTAGCCCACTGTACTAGCCCATATTCACTGCTAGCCCACTGTACTAGCCCATATTCACTGCTAGCCCACTGTACTAGCCCATTATACCTATACCCACTCCATTAGTCCACATCTATTATATCCCCTGTACTAGTCCACTATATCCTCTGTACCAGCCCACTATCCTTTTATTCTCTCTATTAGCCTACGATACCGCCTGTACTAGCCTACATTCCCTATAGCCCCTCTACTATTCTTCTATATCTCTGTACTAGCCCACTATCCCTATAGCTCCTCAACTAGTTCACTATACCCCCAGTGCTGCTACATTATCCCTTTAGCCCCTCTTCTAGTCCATTATATCCTCTGTACTAGCCCACATTCCTTATGCCCCCTCTACCCCCAGTACTAGCACACTATCCCTTTAGCCCCTCTACTAATCCACTGTATCTCATTCATGTACTAGCACACTAGACCTATAGCCCTCTACTATCCCACAAAATATTCTGTCACTAACCTGAGCCCCCCACCATTAACACATTCCCTGTATCCTCTTGACTATATACAACATATACTTTAATATCCATACATAATGCACCCCAATTGTCACTAACATACAGCCCCCACATTAGAACACATATCCCTTGTACTATCCCACAGCATCCATACACATTCATACATATATTCATCAACATAAATACATGCACAGACTTCTCTTGCATTAGAATTACATACATATGCTATTTTACCTAACAGTAATTAAAATACACTGTAGTCCTCTATCTCTTTCTATATATATGTATAGCTCCCACTCACATCATTAATACTTTTGTATACATACTTAAGCAGACCCCTCCTTAACATAAGTACATGCTCATCCTATTGCTACATTATATATACAATCATATACATAGATAAACTGTTTTGTACACCCTATACATGCACATTCCTTTCATCAACATGCACTGCCTTTCCTACATGAAAGATACAGTCAGATGCATAAACTGTGCTCTCAGCAACATAAATACATAAATATACAGTCCTTTCATTAGGAACAAAAAATAGACACACAACTCTTTACAACACTGTAAATACATTAATGTTCATGGTTTTTCTCACCAAAGCATTAGATAATCACGTTCATGATCTAGTCGCTTTCAATCCTAAATGCGTAGAGTATTAAACATAGTCCTGTCGCAATCTAATCATAAGTACATAAGCCACCCAGAATAATCAGTACATCCACATAGTTCTACTGTATTTCAGATTTTGAATAATCTTCTGCATACTTGTATACTAACCTAAAGTCTATTCTTATTAAATAATAATTATAAATCAGAGACACGCACCCGGTACATAATACATACAATATTAGGTGACCTTGTCAACATACAATCCATATACATACTGACACATTTTTTAATGTAACTTTACTAACATTATTGGCTTATTCTCAGCTCACATAACATAGAAACACAATTTGCTCGTTCTCTTGCATAAACCATTGGCTCATTCTCTTGCATAACAATTGGTTCTCTATTTAGCATATATAACACACATGCAGCATTAACTCACATTTCTTTAACACACAACAAGCTCAATTTTCTGCAGACATAAACTGCTTGTTCACCTCCATCCTACAGAACACACACAATTAGTTCTCTCTCCTCCAGTACACATACAGTATTGTTTTACTTTGCAACATACATAAACAGCTCACTCTCCTGTTCCAGCATACGCTGTTAAATCTGCCTCCTTAAGTCTCTTAGACACAAAACACAGATTCTACCCCAGTACAAACACCAGCAACTCTCCTCACTCCTCCACTTTATATATACAATACTTCAGGAAGATTAGGCTCTGTTAGGACTGTAATTGCATCTCCTTAAGTCACAATACATATGTAGTTTTTCCCCATCCACACACCCCTTAACAGCACTGCATCCCCAAGTCCTTTCTATAACTGCAGATTAAATCAAGAGAAGAACAACTAATTCGTTTCCATGGACAACACATCCATCATCACACAGGTCACTAACCCCAAGGAGGAGGGAATCCTGTCAAGTGCCCAGGAGAAGGGTGAGAATTGGGGCAGAGTGTTTTTTTTTTTTTGTAGGGGAGGGGGTGTATTGATGGGGAAGTGAACTTTTGTTGTATTGAGAGAGATTGTGGAATATAGTGGTTATGGTAGTGGTTAGTGAAAAGGCTGTGGAAGTGACATTGTGGTAAGGTGGATGCTAGATACTTTGGGTATCCTGTCTGTATTGGAAGTTCATTTTTTTTGTTTTTCTTACTTATTTGGAGGCAGTGTTAGTTTAATGATCATTGCAAGACCCGGTATCAATTATATATTAACTTTATAGAGCCAGACATAGAGTATGCAGAATATTTTTAAATTGAATAGTTATGTGGGTACATCTGTGTTTTTTTTTGCTTGTGACAATGAAGAAGTTATTCTTTTAAACTTTATTCCTTTGGTTTATTGTCAAGCTGCTGTTTTTTTTTTTTTTTTCTTGTTAAAAACAAAAAAAGCCTGGTTAAAATAAAATTGTTTTGCCAGTTTCTCATAGTGCTGGCAGATTAAATATCATAATAAAAGTCATGTATAATTGAAGTTGTTTTATAATCTTTGCTTGAATGTTGTTAAGGTGTATTGCAAAGGCCACTGAACTTCTGTTTACTGATTTTTAGAAACCCATTGTGCTTCTTCTTGTCTGCATTGTTTTACTTAGGGGAAACTAGATTGCAAAGTAATCCACTCCTTCCACATTTTAAAATATTTTTTTTCATTACTGTACTTATCACTTTTAGGAGCCTGTGATACAAAGAGCATTAAAAATGAACTATTATTGCAAATTGTTCCTCTTGACACTCCATTAATAGCCCACCACTAGGCTTGTAGTGACTATTAGCATTTGTGCTAGGAGGGAAAGCCTTATTTATTGATGCTGAGAAGCTAGCTAGTAGGTCAGACTCTATTTTAAAACATGAGGTAATATTTTTAATGTTGCATCGTTCATAGGAAAGCTGACGACTGCCAGATTCAATGCTATTGGTCACATTGGCCTGTGTGTGTCATCCATTCTTATGGTCTAGTTCTTGCACTGATTGAATACCTCTGTTTTTGTACTTGACTATAGATTATACCCGTGTAGTCCAGATCTTTGGCAGATTTGCGTTGGTTTCTAAATGTCCTCAACTGAATAAAACATTTATACATATTTATGGAAACAAGTATTATTCCAATCATTTTGATTAAATAATGGAAATAAATAGACTGGTGTCTTCCAGGAAACCATTTATTTTATTTTTTGGAAACTGTATTTTACTTTTTTCCTGTTGTAGGAGTTTTTTCAGTTTCCATGTGACCATTAGTATTTGGGAAGCTTTTAACGTAAAGAAGAGAGTCCCGTTGGCTTGATGCTAATGTACTCTATGTTCTCTATGAAGTTGATCACCTGATTTTTATTGTATAGTTTGTTGGGTTTTTTTTTCTGTCTCTGCTGGTTACAGCCATCTTTTATCTGTTAAGTAAAATGTCCTTTATTTTTAATGGAAATGTAGATGATTCATGAAATGCTGCAGAAAGCCTCATTCATCAGAGGCCTGCCCTCCACAGAAACAGACCGCAGAGCAATAAAAATAAAGAATTATGCTTCAAAGAGGAAGATTTTTACAGTTGCTGCATAGAAATAGCCACATGCCATAAAGGAAAGTTTTATTTTTCTGGTGTTACTGAAAACTAACATGGGAATTCATCAACCGGGGCAATTGTTTAAAGAGGTCCAGTAACCCATAGCAACCAATCAGCAGTCAGATTTCTGTAGTATTGGGAAACAAGAATAAGTCAACTTCTGATAGGTTGCTTTAGGTTACTAGATCTCTGTAAAGTTTTCCCCTGTTGATGTACAACCCTCTAAACCCTCTAATATTGATAAAACTAATGCTCTTGTTTGCTTGCTGCTACTTTACTTACTTGTTTCACTTTGACTGATACACAGGCTTTTCTAACAGGAAGGTAGCCTGGCTCCGGCTATGGTGCTATAAACTAAAATGCAGCCTAGTGAGCTTATCAGCACAGTACCTGAAATAAAAGATCTGTGGATATTGACATGAGGTGTTTTACTGATGAAGTCAAAACATTGTGTGTTATTGCCTTCAGGTAAAGCACCCATTATCAGGAAAAATCATCAACAGGGGCAGTCGTTTACAGAGATTTAGGGGGTTATTCACTAAAGTCCGAATTGTTGCATATAGGTGCGAATTCGCCAGATAAAGACAGTCGCAATAGGCTGCTACTGTCGCAGTCGCGTCTGTATAATGAGAATATTGTTGCAGTCGCGACTTTACTATGGAATAATTGTCGTAATCTTAACATTAAAAAAATTGTCGCGACTTTACAATGGGGAAATTGTAGCAGATTTGCTATGGGAATCCGCTGTTTGCGAATTCGACAGTCGAGTTTGCACTTTAGTGAATAACCCCCTTTAGTAACCCAAACCAACCTATCAGCAGTAAGCATTCTCTGGTATAAGATTAAATTATAATAAAATTCAACTTCTGATTGGTTGTTACAGGTTAAATTGCACAGAGGCTAAACCTACACCTGCCATTTTGTCACGGTACAGTGACATGAGGACAGACCTTAGCTGTACTGCAAAAAAACTTGTGCCATAATCTCCAGCATGCCATCAGATGCAATCTTGTAGCTTTTAATGTAAACTGTGACAAAAGGCATTAAGTCGTACTTTGTTGCAGCTGATCATTCACAAAAATGTATACCGTATTTTTCGCTCTATAAGACGCACCTGCTGATAAGACGCACCTAGAT
>WMED01007640.1:0-12549 GCA_019650415.1 Pipa parva
CTACAGTGGGTATCCAGGCTTCTTCTACAGTGGGTATCCAGGCTTCTACTACAGTGGGTAACTGGGCTACTTTGACAGTGGGTAACTGGGCTTCTTTTATTTCTACAATGGGTAACTGGGCTACTTCTACAGTGGGTAAATGGGTTTCTTCTACTTCTACAGTGGGTAACTGGACTTCTATTTTAGTTATGCTGTCCCCAGAAAAGCAGATTCAGTTTATCCAGTAAACAATGTATTCTGTCTATTTAATTAAACACAAATGTAAAACCAAGTAAAATTTGTACTTGGTTCTCATTTCTTCCTTTTACACATAGCAGCCCTTTTCTATTTTATGACAGTCATACAGGTGATGGTGCTAAAATCAATCCATTTTTTTCTTTAGTTCCATTTGGTAATATTACCAGAACAGTGCTCCATATAACCGACTTGTGCAAAGCATTCAAAGAAAAGTGCTTCAGAAAAAAATGCTATTGAAGGGACAATCACAATTAAAATTGCATTGTTTGAAAATGTCAAGATTATAATATCTCTTTAATAAGTTTAAGTGGGGGGTACAAACAATTTAATGTAACTTGTATGCCAAAAGGGAATCTTTGTGCATGCGTATGATACACTATGTGACTTGCAGATGTTGCATTATTTAATTCTGCATGAGAATGCTGGCAGATATACTTTAACAACAGCTTGAGATTATTCATTCTTATACAGACTGTACACAATCATTTTTATAACTTGTTGGATATATTTATATCCCTATATACATTCTTTTACCCAATCCTGAAATGATTTTTGTCGCTTTTAAGAATAAAAGTAATTGTCCTGTTTATTAAGTATATGTAAAATTGTATTTACTCTTTCAAAATTCATTTCTGCTTAATCAATGCAAGTCAGCAGAGCAACTATACTGTAGACATTGATTAGCAATATCAATCTGTCTATTAAAGGGCATATATTAACCATGCAGGACTTGCACTTGCAGATGTCATGAAATTTAATAGCCCTATTAAAGTCCAATCTGCTTAGATCGTTGTCACACACCAGAATTTCACAGAGGCATTAGCTGTTATTTTTCACAGTAGATCAGACTACATGTTAAGAGATATTAAATGACCACTGGCACAAAATGTCTCCAACACAGTTCTCTTGGCTGCCAACAGCTAATTTATGTAGTGCCATCCAACACCTTTGCATCATGTTAATTACATCTAGATGTCTGGTCTCAAACTGATCTATCACTGATTTATTGAAATCCTACAGGGCAGAAGTGAATGGGATTCTTGCACATAGAATAGCAGTATGCTTACTGTACTCAGCAAAATGGTCATTTTGCAAACGTGTTGCTCCTGGAACATGTAAATGAACTTCAGTGCTAAGAAATAAACAAAATCCATTTGGGTAAAGCTTGTGTACAATCTGTACTTTATGAAACATTTTCCTTGGCTTTGGTTGCATAGCTATTAGCTTATAATGACATCCTTTTCTGCAGTATGGGAAAATATTACAGATATAGTTTTGTTTATTCTTTATTTGATTTTTTTTTAGGATGTAGTGAATCATCTAGGACTGTATTCTGAAAGAACTCACATAAAGAGCATTTAAGGTTTGTTTAAAGAAACAGAAGTTGGCATAAATGTTTGCATTCACACCAGGTGGTTCATTCACAAATTGATCTATGTAAATGCCTGTCTAAGCTTGAACCCAACCCCTAGCAGATTTTAAAAATTAAAATTTCCAATAATCTGGAGGGGTCGTCTGGGCTGAACTCTGCCACCATTCATTCACTTCGTTAATAAAGATATATGGAACAGTGCAACAGTTATTGCCTGCCCACACCTGCTGATCAAACCACTAGAAAAACTGAATTAGAATTTAGAACAAATAGAAGAAAAACAGACAGTGCTTTTCTACTGTTTGACACAGCCAAGCCTAGCCCTTGCAAAAGCTTTTTTAAGTATATTTTAACATACTTACAAGTCTGTGTTAAGCTGTAGGTGGAACCTGTCGGTTATAGATACTGTTGTCTTCTACTCCAGTGATTTTAGCTTCTCCAATGTTTCAATCCTTATCTTTTGGTTTCAAATATGGTAATCCACTCTCCACTGCAATAAATGTACACCACAATTGTGATATAACACTTTGAAAGACAAATGGGAGCTATTGAAAAAAGTGAGAATTCAAAGTCAAATTCTCAAACAGCAGATTCCCAAAGCAAATCCATGACCGCAACAATAACCCTGTAGTAAAGTCACGACTGCAACAATATTCCCATAATGAAATTGAAACTGCAACATTAGCAATCTATTGTGACTGTCTTCATCTGGTGAATTCACACCTTTACACAAAAATCTGGACTTGAGCCAATAACCCCCAGTCGGCAATTTATCCTGTATTTTTCAGGTATCTTTAGAAGTTCTTATGGAGTCCAACCTCTCAAAGTTTGGCAGGTGCCCCCTCTATCACCTGAAACCTAAGTTGACTATATTTCAATATTCTGCAAAATGTCTAGAGAAGTGTTCTTTATATCTTCTGGCTGGTTTCCCCACATAAAGCAATCCATGGGGATTTTTTCAAAATATAAATGACATATTGAGACATTTAAAATGCCCACTAATCCTAAATATATGGACACATATGGGATGTGCAAACATGCCTCTTAATGCTGATCCATTCTGTGCACAGCTCATGGTGGTAAACATATTATCTCTGTATGTACTCAGCTTGATATAAAGTGTTGGGTTCCTACAGCACACAGCCATTGGAATTGCTACAAATTTTGGAACTGAAAGGTAAGAATATCTCTGGATGCTTCAACATTTTCACAAATTTCCCATTGTAGACTGACTCACCAAATCACCTAACAAAAAATAATTAATAAGCGTGAAATTTATTAAACTCTGAAAAGCCGCTTTGGCTTTACTGAGTTTAATCGGAGAACGATTTGAAGTTTTTCCCAGTAAGTATCGTGAGATTTGCTTCATGCGATACTTGTCATGAGAAACTTTTTTTTATTAAATATATCCATTGAAAGGGTAGCCATACAGTATAGCTACCTGTACACCCAAAACATGTCATGATGCACTAATAAATAAGCACAGTAGTTATACTACATTGGTATGCACTGCTTTACTTCTTCAATTTATATTATATATATATATGCACATGGGTGGATGCATTCAAAGCAGTGACCTTTAAAAACTAAAGCAGCTATGTGGAAGTAGAATCCTCTTTTCTATTGATACAACTTGCTTGGTGGTTTTGATTCTTTTAGTAATTTTCAATGATGGCTCTTAAAATTAAAGAATTGGTTTTGGCCTGTGATTTAAGTATTACTCTATAGCAGCGGTTCTCAACCTGTGGGTCGTGACCCCGTCGGGGGTCGCGAGACCATCCCACTGGGGTCGAGAACCACGCCGACACCCGGAAGCACCCACAGGAACCCTTCTTATAAGTGTTCCTGCGGGGTGACGTCGGCCGTAAACGTCACCACGTGACGCGCGACGTGATGACATTTCGGCCGAACATCACCACGTGACGAGAGTACTTGATGACGTTTGGCCGAAACGTCATCACGTGCGGTGTGGTGACATCAGTGTGGTGACGTCGGCGCGGTGACGTCAGCGGGGGTTGCGGTTCTAAAAGGTTGAGAACCGCTGCTATATAGTAATTAGAGACTACCTGTTTCCTAATTTTGACATCAAAAAATTAAAATCAACTTGCATTTATCATCTCTTAAAAATTCTTAAGGATGTCTATGTTGACCCACAATATGCAAAAATGTAATCTATAATCTTCATTTATTTATTTTATTTCTTAAACATATTTAAAGGAGAAGTCTAGTGCCAATATAACAGTGCACCTATATGTAAAACTCCTTTATACTAAGCCAATCACTAACACAAATAGTTAAAATAACATTTAGGGTAGAAATAATACTTACTGTTTGTTTCTCTGATTAGGTCTAATAAGAGCTTACATTTTGTCCTCCCCCTCCTCCCATTTCCCTCTTGTAAGTTAGGAAACACGAGAAGAAAAAGCTGCCTAACTGCTATTGGTTAAGCAGTGTGCTGACCTTTAGGCCTCATCAATCAAGCTTGTTTACATTCCTGGAATGCAGGAGATTACAGAGTCTGGGACTCTGGAAAGCTAACTTGTGCGCAAGCGTTATATTCCACATTAGGCAAAAATGTTCGGGGCAGGGTACCCCTTCATGGAAAACTGGCCAGTACATGTCACACATGGTGCGGTATGGGAGTTTATCAGTGCTGCGTAATAAATCATCCTGCTTCACATGAAACAGCTCCTGGGAGAGAAAAGCTTCTCACTAAGGTATAGTACTTTATATGAAAAGACATAATTTGACTATACTTCTCTTTTAAATGGTAAACAATTTATTAAAAAGCATGTATGGATAAATTTGTATATGACGGGATAACATTAGACCCCACTTTGGTCCCTTGCCTCTAAACATAAAACTTACTATCAATTTAAATACAACTTTCATACAAAATATTTCTCAGCAAAGATACATAAATTCTTGAATTGATTTGCTACTCCAAGTAAAGGCCTTGGCTTTCTAAACTCTGCATTCACACTCACATCACACCTACTGTATATGGTAGATATGTGTAGAGACTATTCATGATTTTATATACAGTATAATGGTGTCTCACTTCCCCCGACCACACATAATTAAACACATGCTTACAGTCACTTACAGATGATGAATGCCCTGGTCTGGAACAATAAAAATCATTGTATGCCAATGACTTCCTCCTCCAAGTCTCTGATTCTCACAGTTTTATTATCAACACACTACACATAACATGCATAACTGAGGAATATGCAGCATATATTTGTTGGTGGAGTTAACAGGCATAAATGAATCTTTTTCTCTCTGGACTTATACCCTGCACTCTAGAAGATTTTAGTTCCTCACCTTGGACAAGACTTGAGGATCAAGACTGATCAAAGTGAGAATTTGACTGTGAAAGTGAATTCTCATCACTTTGGGTGACTATGCCCTAAAATAATCCCCTAAAATTTTCAGTCTTTCAGGGCAGAAGTTCATAAAGACCTCACGAAGTACAATGCACAATGTTCATTCATGTATCTAAATGTAATGCAGCCACTACAATCTGAACTAATTTTAGTGTTCTCATTTGTTATTCCCCCCTCAAAAAAACCTGATTCTACTTAAAATATTATTTTCTCTTCTCACTTTAGAAAGATTATGAGAGCTTATCTTATTCTATTCATAGTGGATGCTAGCCTTATTAAAAATTGGAATTTTATATATATCTATATATCTTACTGCTTAATGCTGTGGCATTGTTAATCCTTAAATGCAACTGCCAATGATAAGGTCGCCTCCATTTCTACAGTCAAGAGATATCTAGGACTAGTTTAGATATTGGTTTCTATTAAAATAGATTCAAAATGAACAAACTGGTTTCTTTTTGATTATTAATCACTTAGAAACAGGGAGAATGCACTTAGTGCAAGATTGTATAACCAAAATTTCAAAAGACAATGGAGATCTGAAGAAAAGGCATCATTGTGTTTATGGGATTTACAATAGTTAAAGGTCCATCATTACTCTCCAGGGAAACAGAAACATGGTTAGAGGCCGGATTCCAGCTGTAAAATTTTAACAACATGCTGCATTCATTGATAATATAATTATTGGGACTACAGGCTATTCAACTATTTTTTTCTTTCCTGACTGTGATTGGCAACATAACCTCCACTACAAGCTAGGTTGGTTACATGTGTACAGCAAGGACTGGAAATGAGATATTTGTAACATCTCATCTGGACTTTTGCCAAATATCTACAGGGCATTAGCAACAAACTGGTGAAGCTCATTAAAAAGAGGGAGAGAAAGAAACCTATAACCATTAAAAGTCCATTAAGCAACATGTCATCTTGTGGAGCTAAATAGCCCACAGTAATCAAAAGCATATGAACCCCAGCTGGGTTACCTAGTGAATTGTTTCAATTTAGGGGAGAATCTATCTGTAATGATTGTTCTTAGGCCTCTGTAGTTTTTTTTCTCCCTCCAAGAGTATGGTTCTATGTTCCATTATAATTAAAGTGATTGATGTACCATGCAGACAAAGGTGAGACCAAAATAGCCAGCACATCTGCTCATTTCGGTCAGCAAATAAAACTCACTTATAGCAGATAGGCACGTAAGGTTATCCTGCCATAATCAATTAGGCATGGCAGACACAATACTTTCTCATCAAGTTTTGTATAGTATATCCATCATTTTGTCTACAAAGCAGATTACCTCTTTTGTGAGGTCACTGCAAACTGTTTACTGACTATTTCAATGAGAGCTATTCTTTTACTGTTAAATATTAATTTTATGTTACTGTAAATTACCTTTGCAGTTTATTTACACATTGTTCCGGTTGTGTGAAAAAGATTTCAAATGTATATATGCAAAAAAAAAAAATTCAAGGCCTTTACAACCATCAAATATAAATAAGGGATAACTATAGTAAAAGAGTATTTTAGTGTGCTCCCTTCAATATCACCCCTAATAGAACAAGTGGAGAATTGTCCTTTAAGTAATGAATGCACTCTAGCCAGTGAATTGTCAGGTGAATAATAGTGGGGTTACTCTTTAGATAACAGCACACCAGGTGATTTTCCAGAAGTAAGGAGCACAAGAGAGAGTCAGCCATGATGTTTGCGAATATTTGAGCCTGTTAGTTAACCATCAATCATGTAAGGTGATTCAATGCTCAGCATATCCCATGGACCATGGCTTGATGTAGTTTTTATTTTCCTCCATCGACCCAGCTCACAGTAGATCTCAAACCAGACAGCCTACTATTTTCTTACCTGAGCAAGCAGTCATGTAATCATATTTGCATTTCAATGAAAGGAAATAATATTTGAGCTATCAATTTAAAAATTGAAAACAGTATATTTAAAGATAATAACATGCATTGCTTTATTACTGCTAATATGTTAAGGATGGGATTTAGATTAAAGGTTAGTTATTGCTAAAGGATAAGTTTAGTAGAGTGATAGCTATAACATAGTGAATCGAATCACCAAATGTTTTTATGGACTATAATCTAGATTTCTTCAAGAATTACTTCAATGTTTGAGAAAGAGCTTCATGAATATAAGACATATTTCTACCTATAACTATACAATGTTAAAATGTATGTCTGTATTCTTGTAATTATTTTAATTTACATCTAGAAGCACAATGATTGCATACATTTAGCATCTTTATAATATGTAGCTAGCAGGTCTGTTTTCCTAAAATTATATATTTCACCCTTTCAAATGCTGCTCTGAACAATAATCAGTGTTCCACTAATGAGACTTCAATAGAATTAATGTCTAAAAGTGTTAATGTAATCAGCACCTCTACAAAACATATACTGGCAAATGTTTGGCTCTTTCATCTCCCTACGGTGATATAGAGTTAACAAGAGACAGTTATGGCTTATAACATGATGCCTTAGACAAGAGGACAAATTTAGCAAGTATATGTATTGTAGAGTTGCAGATTATGTTGACCCTTTGTTATAGACATTATTAGTACTGAATTTTTTTCTAGTTAAATGTTGTTTTCAGAGCAGCATCTGAAAGGAGTGCCTTATAATATTATCCAGAATAAGCATTTTGACATTTTGTTTCTCTTCAGGATGCATTGTTCTCAGCGCAGATAGATATTTACATCCATTAACTTAATATACTTCTCTGCATGTAGAAAAATAATCTCTAACACCTACAGTAAACAATGTGATCATCATACCTTATCCCTACCTCTGTCTACTCTGAAAATGTAGGTTTTCTCACTGATTAACTTACATCTGAAGTGCTTGTATGTATAAAGGTGAGATACCCTGGTTGGACTAAATTTACTTACCAGTTGTTGAATATTGGCTCCACCCTCTTGCTCCAGCTGCTCTTCATCCTTCAAGTTCCAGCATCACGGTCCCTCTACAGGTCTGCCTCCTTTCCTTCATCACAGATGCAAGCAAATGCAGAAGTGGCATTAGGTTCCAATATAGCTATTGCTGTATTGGGGAGAAGAGAAAAGACAAAAAGTACTGTTGGATCACGACATTGGAATCAGCAAAGAGGGGCTGGAAGGAAAGTATATTTGGGCCACCCAGGATCCCTCACGCCTATATATTTGAGTACTTTTAGTTCTTCTTTAATTATGTAAAAGTGCATAATTATATAAAAGTTGCATTATCATTCAATAGGTGAAATATAGCAGATATGTTAAAAAAAATTGCTTACTGGCTCAGCTTAACATATACCCACTCATGACCTTACTGTGAATGAAATACACAGGAAGGATCAGGAAAGTAAATACAGTAAAATGTAATGAATCGAAAGAGCAATCAATCAATCAAATGTGAACTAATGCTACTTGATGTTTCTACCTACAGCTTATTAAAAGGAGGGTAAGAGAATTTCAGAATGAAATAACCAAACCTTCACAATTGAAATTAATAAAAACAGTACAAAAGCCTTTGTGCTATTGTATAGTAACATAAAAGTAAGTGTTTGCATAACTGTACTGCGTTTTATGGGATGTCCAGAAAAAAAACACAAAAATGCTGATCTGAAAGAACCGTACAAGAAAGTAGATTTTATTATCAGCTAATGACCAGTTCATTAGCTATCAGGTTGTAAACACTCAAACAAACTGGTCATTAAATGTGGTTACTACCTACTTTTATGGGGATTTACTAGAACTTTTACATAATGATTTGATGAAAAGGGGGATGAAGAGAATAGTTAATAGATTTCAGAGTAAACGGAGACTTATAAACTGCAGAACATGAGTTAAATGGCCAACTGGATCTGAACGGCGTATGGGAGAGATGTACGTGCTTTTTAAAAATCATTGTTTTTCTTCGAGTAATCAGGTCAGAATGAAAGAAGGGTGCTGATTTCTAATGTCTAACAAGTTAATAAGAGCCACTTAATCTACTTTCCTTTGTACTAAAATTATAGTAATGGTTCTTGGATCCAGTGTTTCTTTGAAGCAAATTGTGATACATATTTTAGAACAATCCTTTAATAAAATTTCTATGACACTTTCATAGATCTTCATTAAAGAAATTGATGTTTCAATGGAAAAGAAATGCCCCTCACTTATACACTTATATTCTCTATGCTTGAGTCGGAAATGCTGTGTTATTTGGCTTTACAAAATAATTTATAGGGGTTATTTTCTAAAGTCCGAATTGTTGCATAAAGGTGTGAATTCGCCAGCTAAAGACAGTCTCGATAGACTGCTACTGTCACAATCACATCTCTAATGAGAATATTAAAGCAGTCCCGACTTTACTATGGAAATATTGTCCCAGTCGCAACTTTAAAATTGTTGCTTTCGTGACTTTACAGTGGGAAATTTGTCGCTGTCATGAATTTGCTATGGGAATCCACTGTCTGAGAATTCGACAGTCGAATTCTCACTTTAGTCAATAACCCCTATGTGTTAAAAATATCAGTTATCTTAGTTAATTATAGTATAGGCCTTATTCACACTATATTAAGTGAAAATTTAAACTATATTATAGGTGAATTAACTGTGTACATGCGTGCAAAGTGGTGCAAACAGTGCTGTAAAATCCAACAATACAGTTATAATAAAGAAAAGGGAAGTGAGTAACAAAAAACAAGTGAAGTAAATTACAAGCATATAATCAAGAAATTACATTACTCTAAGTATCAGGCCATCATTAAAACAAGAGGATGGAGGTCCCTGTCCAATAGAGCTTACAATCTAAATAGAAGGAAGACTTACATAAACAGATAGGATGGTGACAAGTGCAGTAGCATAAAGTGACAGTTCATTAGGCTATAGGTACCAATTAAATAAGAAAATAAATAAAAAATATAAATTTTGAATAAATAGTTACATAAATATAAAATATAGATACAAAAACCAGTGCTAGTGCTCCAAGAGGTAAGATTTTAATTTAGATTTGAAGATATTGTTGTATTCCTCTTGGCAGAGGTAGAGGGTTATAGTTCCTTCTAGTTCCAAAGATAATGGGCAGCAAGAGAGAAGGATTTAAGATGAGAATAGGCAGTTTTAGTGAGGGGTTCCAGGAGAAGGTTCAATTTTGAAGAGCAGAGTTGACGGCTAGGAGCATACGAGCAAACAAGAGAAGACATATAGGGAAGGGCAACATAGCGAAGCAATTTGAATGTCAAAAGTAGGACACTGTAGATAATATGTTTATTAACTGGGAGCAAAGGAGCAGGCAGGAGTTGGGTTTTTAGTCACAAATTAGTCACAAATTTGCTACATAGCAGAGATTGCTTAATACCCAAATATTGGGAAGTAAGTGGCGCATAAATGTGAATTTGGACCTTTACACAACTGTTTGTACTTTCATGAATAAGCCCACAAATCTGCAGCATGTCACAACCCAAAATCAGAACTTGTAGAAGACATAAGTCTGAATTTATGTGTGTGTCATTTTAGTACCTAGCAGTAGAGGAGATTTACTTCTAAACTGCTTGAGAGATCCTTGGAAGTAACTAAAGGAAAAATTTGGTTCCATGCACATTTGAACAGTTTAGTTTTCATGGTAAAGGATGATATAAATTCTGCTTCCTACAAGCAGAATCTCTCTGCTATAAGACATGCTTTGGAAACAGATGCTCGAACCTTCCACATTATAATGATGTAAATACTGTGTACTGATAGGAGCTGTGTATATCAAACTATGGATATTGCTCCAACCTAAAACATGCTGGAATTAGTAGTCTAGGGGCCTACAACACATTTAGATTTATTTTTCCATAAGAATCAATCTAAAAACTTTTTTTTTAATACTTAACCCTCTATGGCACGTTAAATAAAATAAAATAAATAAGATTTGCAAAAAATAAGTTGCACCAAGGGATAAAGGCAGAAACATCCATTATTTCCATCTAATTATAGGTTAAGTTTATTTGACCAACATTTTATGAACAAGTTGGCAAAAGTCCCAGGGTTTTTTTTATCAAGAAAAAGAAGAACCCCTTGAGGTTGAAAAGCTTGTCAACATTATAGTGGTCAAGTAAAAGGTCATTCAACCTACAGCATTCTTTTTATAACTTATGTTTTTCTTTGTAAGAAAGGACAGTGAGGCCTACAGGCTATTTTCATACCATTTAGCTTTGCAACTGTTCACAAACACAGATTATAGTTGTGGATACAAGTATCGGGCAGGCTACAAATCAGATATAGCATATGTTTTACTGACTTTCACTTAATTTGCAGCTACAGATGTATGTTTATGGGTATTTTATGTTTAACTGTAGAAAATGGACGAATGGCTGAAGTGCAATTGTAATGCTATTTACAAAAAATATTGCTTTAAATAAATTAATTCTTAGAAACATGTGAATTGCTCAACAGGTCATTTGTACTTTTGTGAGCCTAAAATACTTGTAAAAAGCTGTAGTTTAGGAAAATCATTCTTTAAAATGCATTTTGTAGATGATTTATAATTACAGTTTCTATTCCAACTTTTTGAAACATGTAATTTAAAACATCCCTGCTAGTTCATGATTTAAGGTATCTGATTGGAGGATCTATAATGTCAGTCATCATTTAGCTCCACCCAGCTTGGGAAAGTAAAGTCAGGCTGACAGAGAAGATGACAGAAAGAAACGCTGTATAAAGGTACATTTAAAAAAAAAAACATATATATTTACAAAACGTTTATTTCATTAGTGCAACCTAAATTAATATTTGAGTTTTGAGGTGACAGGTATAGTTTAAACTACTTCATATCTATATAATGCATTTATTTATTGAGTGCATTTATATAGAGCTAACATCTTCCTGAGCACTTCATAGAGATGAAATGATGAAACATATCTATCACTGTTCCTGTGGGGTTTACAATCCACAATCACACGGACAGGCACAGTCAGATTTCCATTAACAATAGAATACAAAATCTATGCAAGTGATTTACAAGCTAGAATCAAACCCAAGGACCATGTGCTGCAATGCTCTAGAAGCAGAACAACACATAATCCTAAGGAGCACACAGATAGGACAGTCCAGATTTTCCTTCAGTGGCACCCATTTTATGGCAACAAAATCCCCGTAATTCAGGAAAGTGCGAACTTACCTGGCGATCCTTTGATTCATATCCCCGAGACTGGTATGCGCTCCAGGGTCTCCTGCATGCGGAGATCAGCAAATTCTTTAAAGGTACTTCGCCTCACCTCGCAACCATTCGAGTTACCTCGCGAGACTGGAATACCTTTAAAGCGTTCGCTGATCTCCACGTGCAGGAGAGCAGGGAGCACATACCAGTCTCGGCGATGTGAATCAAAGGATCACCAGGTAAGTTTGCTCTTTCCTGAATTACCCCCTAATGACTATGAGACAAGCACCATTCAAGGCAACATGATAGCTAACATGACTAAGCTCATTGTTCATTGTGTTTTGTAATGTTTTGATATATATTTTTAACTATTATTTATATGTAGAAACTATATGAGCTAAACACAAATACACACACACACACACACACACACACACATATA
>WMED01007641.1:0-17473 GCA_019650415.1 Pipa parva
TCGCCCATACGGCGAACCGGCCCTGCTCTTCAACATTCATTCATTAATTACCTTGTGGAGTGATTGCATAGTAAAAAAACTTTGTAAAGTTATTAATACAAAGTAGCCATTTTTCCTATGATGAGGATAATTGACTTTTGCATCATGGGTTTTTGACTTCCTCTGGATCAGCATTGCAGGATAATATACTGAAGTGGATGGACTTGTATTTTTTTCCTCTTATAAAACTAGGTAACTAATTGTCATAGCTCTCAAATAATTGTATTGCTGTAGTTAAACAGTATTTACTAAGAATTGTTACTAAGCTATATTTACTATGTACTTCACCCAGAGCCGGCTCTGGCTCTATTGGCGCCCTAGGCGCCCCCCTCCAATGGCGCCCCCCCCAGAATTCGGCGCTGCCCCGCCCCCCTTGACAGGCACCCCCCTCACGAAACCACACCCCCTCCACCCGGCGCCCCCATCTCGCGCCACCCCCTCTTCCGGCGCACCCATCCCGCGACAACCCCCTCCCCTGGTTACAGTTTACATAATCAGAGTTAATATACATTACATCACATTTATATCTTACACATATGAATGACTTTGAATGAATGCAGATATGTACAATAACTATAGGATAGTGGTGAATGCAGACATATACAATCACCAGTTACCACAGACCTTACATATTAACAATATATAATTTTCAACCAAGTCCTCAATTCCTACACAACAGGCAGTCAAGTGACCTCTAGGGGATACCAAGACAACCCCACTTCCTTGGGAGGGACTCAAGAGGCCTTTGTTCTTTGAGAGGGCTCTCCCCTGATCCCTAAGCCTTTCCTGCAGCATCCCTATGCTGTGCAACCTCAATCCTCAGAGGAACATGCACTGGCCCTCTAGGCCACTACTCTCCCATTGGAGTGTTGAGCTACTGAAGTAAATAATACCCACCCTGTCACTCTCACTCCCTAAGGTGAGCTAACCTAGGCAGGTCTCTCTATCACTTAGTGATCACACAACAGACTGTGAGAATCACTTAACTCCTCTCTGGGAATCTTATAAATCTTTTAAGATTCCCAGAGAGGAGTTAAGTGATTCTCACAGTCTGTTGTATAGGAAGATTTTTGGTTTTAAACCAAGTTTTACTTGTTCTTAAAGAATTTTTTATTTTTAAAACCAATAAACATATTTTTAACTGGATTCCTGCTCTATCTTGCTCATTACCTGAGAGATTATATCGTGTGTGGAGATCTTTATATCAGGATTGTAAGATTTGAAGGAGTTTTTGATGTGCGATTTACCATTGCTAAATCTGGTGAGCATGCTTGGCACACTTGCGTGATTTGATAACACGAAGATTTGGTGTTTCACATTGTTTCTACTTTTGGCACATTTTCCTCACACAACTCTTTTCGGAGATCGTTTGGTCTTTCTTACTATATTTCCGTGGTTTATTGAGGTAAAGCAATATGCGGAGCAAAATTTCTGTGCTCTCTTCATAGATTCCGACCATGTTTTTACATGCGTTATTTCCACTATGTACATTGATTAGTTTATTATGTTATTTACTGTGTCACTTTAGTAAACTTTGTTATTCCTTTACTCCCCAGTTTAACCTTCCCAACACAAATAATAAAAGCTGAAACTGGACCCAGCTCCTTGTCAGTGAATTGTTCTGGGAGGAATTTATCTGGCTGTCAATTTATGTACACTAAACACATAAGGAGGACAGCACAATATATTCACCTCAGGACCACAATGTGAACTTTCTATATGTCTTGGAGACAAACAAATTTCAAATAATTTTCTATGAATAAGTTCAGTCAACATTTTTATTAATATGATCCACTACTGAAATTAATTAGTATATTGATATTGTACTGTCCCAGTACTGTCCATTGGCTTTTATTTCAATTACAAATAAAACAGCTCTGATAAAAATACAAAATCCCATCCAGCTTTGATATAATGTAATACTTATCCCTTTCCTGTTTTAAGGGATCTCTGAAACCTTCTTACATTATTTACTATTAGTTATTGCTGCTATAGTTATTTAGTTATTCACTAAAGTCCGAATTGTTGCGTATAGGTGCGAATTTGCTACCTAAAGACAGTCGCAATAGGCTGCTACTGCCGCAGTCGCGTCTTTATAATGAGAATATTGTCACAGTTGTGACTTTATTATGGGAAAATTGTCACAATTCTAACTTTAAAAAATTGTTGCGACTTTACAATGGGGAAATTGTCACGGATTTGCTTTGGGAATCTGCTATTTGAGAATTTGACAGTCTAATTAGCACCTTAGTGAATAACCCCCTAAATATCCAAATAAAATAAATCTTACTTACAGACCCCTTAAAGCTCTTTTTGACATACCGACAATTAATTTCAATATGGACAACACTTTAAGACACTAAGTACGAAATTTATTAAAATCATAAATATTACCGAAGTCGCAACATCAAACGATTTTTACTGATATTGCAATATCAGTAATATCCATATTGCAATTTTGACGATATCGATATTGCGATATCAAATTTTCCAGCGATATCATGGATCTTTGCCATTGAAATCAATGGTTTAACCATTTCGCTGGGATTTCGATATCGCGATGTAGATATTACCGATATTGTGATAACAATAAACTTGCAATATCATGATATCGGCAATATCGATATTGTGATATCAGTAAAAAATCATTTTATATTGCGATTTACAATTTTAATAACTTTCGCCCTTGAAGGGGAGAGAGGCTCCAAACAGCATCTTTTATAAGCTACCATGTTTAAGGTGTAAGGAATAGGTTTAAAATGTGCATAAACAATTTGAATAATTAAAATATTCAAACAGCAGTCTTTTTCAAAGCCCTATATGTTCCCTCCAAAATGGAACACAATTAAAGTGTAAGTAAAGTTATGGACAAAACTATACATGTATTTTACATTTATAAAGTATATACCTAAACTTAAACATTAAAATATAAAAACGATTTTGAGATCAGGAGTTCTCACTTCTTAATCAAACAGCCCTGCTCCCCCTCCCATTCTGTGTACAGACTTTTCCTGAACAGTGCCAATAAGCCCTGCCCCCAAATGAGATCACAAACTATACAGAGAGACAGGATCTCTCCTCCCCCTCTCCTATCTGAAAAGCCTGTTTATAGACCTGAGCATGCACAGATAAGACCTGTCCTACAGATAACAGCTGTTTGACAGCCTGTACTATGGAACTGTGGAGAGAAAAGTCAGTTAGAGGAGAGGGTGTGTCGCTGCCCATAGCAGGAAGCCCTTCGCTGAAACAATGCAGTTGTAGAGGGATAGTGAGCTCTGCCGAGTTAAAACCTCAGGGTGTTCACCCGATTAAACTCGGAAAAGCGAAAATGAGCTTTTCCAAGTTTAATAAATTTCACCCCTAGGAATTGTATGAACAGCCATTGTAAATTCAAATACTAATTTAAGGCACTAGGAGTTATATGTCTGCATAGTTATACAAGATATGGAATAACACCTCCCAATATTAATGGGACTAGTGGTGTACCTACAGGAGTCATGGTGGGGACAGGGCCTGATGCTTCATAGGGCCCAGCATCCACTACTGCAACCCCTGTAGTTCACCATTGGGAGAGGAGGCCTCGATGCTGATCATGCACCGGCCCAGGAAATCTCTGAAGTCCCACCCCTGAACAGGAAACATTAATGCAATGAGAGATTGCCCTTCCCCTTCAAAATAAAAGCTTAATATAGTACAACATCAGAGGTAATTGATAAAACTTTAATTAAGTAAAAATGAGCATTCGTAACATAGAGATTACTCACACAGTACATAAGGAATAAGGGAACATTTACCACACACAGAATTCAAGCAACACTGGTAGAGTTGCCCTACTGTTCAACAGATACTTAAAGAGAAACCTTATCTTGTGCCAGGGATCCTTCTTGTCTACTTGTTTCTCAGTGAACAAAGCAGGGACTGGCTTTACAGCTCTGCTACATAGCTACTTGTAATATACATAATGTTTGGGTCTGCCTGAATATGAATCCATGACCTACTACTTGCTGTAGCTGTACCATTTTCTTACCTCTATATTTATGTCAGCAGGTTCCTGGGTTTGTTCTTGTTATAGTTAATTTATTCAGTGGGGCTTTGGCAAACTCTTTTGGTGTTACAGCTGCAAATCAGTTCATGGGTGCAATGCATTCACTAATTTCTAACCCTATGTATAACTTGAGCTTACCTATGCTTTGCCTTTAGTTGGTCTTGTCTGGAAAGAGCCTTGGCCTGTTTCATTGAACCCTATTCACTTGTTCCTTTGTCCGGCCATGCACTATTCCAATGTTCCTGTACACATACCTTTGTCCATGCTCTGTCTCTGAATCTAATCTCTAAGTTCCAGACTTCTAGCCTATTTATGGCTATACTCGAGGTACAAGGTTCTGATACTGTCTGCTTTGTTTCATTACTGACCTGGCTTGTACAACTTAATTTTACTTTAATGCTTCCACTGTTGTATATTTGGCACCTTGGAAAACTTATGCTATTAAGACCTTGTGGCTCCAAAATAAAAAGTCTCCTCTGAAAGCCAAAGTTGTTTTTTTTATAAGCAGAAAAGTATCCCAGGACTTGATATCCAGGTCCTCCTTTTGTGAAAAATTGTGTCCTATAAAATTATTTTCCAGCCTAACTACAGGCTAGGGAATATGACTCTCTATATGATTTTTTTGGGTCCCACAGTTACGGTATATCATGTGCTTTATATTTTAACTAACTCATTATGGGCACAGCTTTATAAAGCATCAATAAGTATAATTTATAAAGCTGTGAAAGGTGATGAGTGTAGACAGAACTAAGTAATGATGGTGCAGAAGGTAAAAAAAAATACCGGAAAATAAATCAAGAATCTCAAATAAGTTCCGTCCAAACTTCCATTAATGAGAAATAAAAAAAGAGATTCACTGATAGTCGAGTGATGATAGCATAATTACCTATTTATTAGTGTAGACAGAACTAGTCAAAATGTCTCAATGTTATATACTCACAAATGGAAAGCACAGTGTGTGAAAATGAACATCAGAGGATAATGTAATGTACTACAATATGCAGCAAGTATTATATTTATTGGTAAAAGCTTTACAGCATTAACATTTTCCTGAACAGTGTATTGGAAAATAATCCTAGGCTAATTATCATGATAAAAGATCACCATTCAAACACCTCACATACAGATCTGTGCTAACGTCTTGTGCAGATAGTTCAAGCCAAAAGAAAGCCAGAGCAGCACCATCAACACAGGATAAGGTCAGCAGCATTACTCTTTGTTGATGATCAGATTTGATTAATTGTCAGATTAGAAATATATTTCTTTGGCTTGAGTTCTGTAATGTAATGTCTCAGCAGCAGTTATGTAAATGCATATCTACCATGCATACTAATTTACTTAGATAAGAGCAATGGATAATATTTAAATTTACTAAGAGATAAGTAAGGCTAACTGGCAACAGTTGACAACAGAAAAAAGAAAAGTTAAATCGACAATTTATCAACAAAATATATCTTCCGTGGTAATATAGAATATTCATTAAACATGTTGTACACTTACTGCATAATTGTCATCTGCACAGGGTTAGCCAGGAGACAGTCTACCAATAATAAAGTCACCTTTCACAGTCCACCCAGGATATATCTGATGGTCCTCAATCTAAAATATATACATTAGGCATTTTTAGCTATTATTATTTGGCTATACAAGGGAAATGCTAGAGGATTAACATGGCTGCAGAGGACTACATGTTCTGAATGGGACCAGGATCCAGTCACTGTCAATTATTTAGATCTGACATACTGAGATACATGAAAGTCTAGCAAGTTTTTTTACCTAACATATTTTATTACAAGGCTTTTATCTAATGGATAACATATGAATTTCTTATGAACATGCATTTGTAACCAATATAATCTGGTAAATCTTAAATCTACAGACACTAAACATATTATGCGCAGTTTTCCCCAGAAACTCCAATATTGTGCAATGTGCCCCACAAGCAACCCCCTCTATACTGTGCAGATTTCCTCAACAACCTCATACTCTGCTTATTTTCCACCAGATACTCCAATCTGTTCAGTCTCCCAAAAACCATACTCCATATATTTTCCATGTATTTTCCCAACAGATATTGCCCTGTATACTGTGTATACTGTGGTGCCTCCCCCACCCCTCTTCCCATACCATGCACTATCCACCATGCATGTAACTATTGTCCTCTAGGCTCTGGGGCAGGATCAGCAGGGCCTCCTCCTGCCTCCAGGCCAAAAAACAACACTAATCAGGTTCCAGTGGGTACAAGAGGCAAACAGGATCACAGAGGTCCCCTGGGGACCAATAAGTACACCCCTGCAAAAAATATGTTGGCATCTTTAAATGTATACTAGAATGAGCTAATAATGATTAAAAATTATTGTTTAAAAGAGAATACTAAAATTAATGCAAAGACCATTAGGAAATCACACCTCTGTCTGGGCTAGCTAGCATACCTCTGTCTGGGCTAGCTAGCATACCTGGTAACTTTTAGGGACCTTTGGCCCCAGAGTTCTGCCCTTTTCCAAGTGTGAGAAGACAGGGGCAGGGCATAATGATATGAGGAGTCTGGACAGAGTGGGGTTTGGAGGGGGTGGAGCTACACATTTTGAGACCTGGGCTAAAGGACATGAGGGTTCTGTTTGCAAACCTGGAGTCTCCGAGTGAATCCCAGCAAGTTCCTAGGTCTTCTGAAGAACAAACAACTGTTTGTTTCAAATTAATGGAATTGAAGGAACTGATCAGTGTAAGAACAGCCTTACAGTGCCTATGCATGAAAACGGAATTATTTTATAGTTTTATAGCTAGATGTGTTGTTAGCTAATACAATTAAGCATCCATCTTAAAATAAAATGATTAGAATTAGGAATCCTTTGCGCAGCAGTCTGAAGTAGAAATGACACAGACGTCTGGCCTTTATTCCTGTTGGACTAAACAAAGTAGAGCATATTCACTTTAATGTGTATCTTTCCATTTTTAGCTTTCTCTGATCTTACGTCTGGGTTCTTATGAAATGTGTCATAGAGATACAAGGTAATAGCTGTACTTACAGTTTCAACCCCATCATTATGTTTTTAAAGTGGATGCAATCTGCCACCTGTCAGCAGCACTTTCTGATTGTTTCTTTCCCTGATCCTGCTGTTTTGCCTGTTTACCAATTACTAATTGGAAGGTTTTTTTTTTCACCAGCAACAAATATGCTGTCTGAAACATTCTCCATATATTATTATATCATGATGAATTGCTTATGATACAATAAAACAACAGTTTATAGGTTTGCAATTAATGCTGGAATATAAAGAGGCAAAATTATTTCATTATCAGACTTCAGATTTCATGCTGGGTGTTTATGAATGATAATAATAAGCTGAACTGTAATAGTTCCAATACATCCCTTGAAAATGGTACACCAAAACAACAGCTGGTCATCATAGTCATTACAGGTAGTCCTTGGGTTACGACGGCCTCGAGTTACGTCGTTTTGGGGTTACGACGCTTTATACGATGCCTTGTTCCAACTTACACTGTTTTGCGACGTAAGTTGAACTGCGTGCAACCATACTGTATGAACGTATGATCCGACTTACATCGAAATTCGGTTTACGATGGCGAGTAAGAATGGATCAACGTCGTAAGTCGAGGACTACCTGTATATTATTATTTATTTATATAGAACCAGCTTCTTCCAAAAAAAAAAGTAATAATAAAAATAAATAAATATAGAATCATTTCTTTTATATACAAAGTTAACATTATATAAAGGAGGTAACACAAATTACAATATTGTAAGGGGGTGGTAGGTGAGAGTGTCACCCTTAGTGCCCCAAATACTTCATTTAATGTTTGTAACTCCTAGTATACCTCTTTAGGTATAGTTATTATAAGGCGTTAGATAGACTATCCAACAACCCCCTCTTGTGGCCAGAATGTATAAACTAATATATTGCAACGATATTTATGTAAAGACCCTATGGGGAGTTCATCGTTCTGGTTAACCTATAAATAGTGCCCACAGACAGGAAGTGAGGTTTGTTGCTCACATGGGAGAAAGGAGAGCAGGTTCTATCCAAGATGTAGGCTGCTAATCTATCTGGGATAATAAGTACAAAGGAAAGATGCCCCAATCCCCTAAAGGAGGAGATAAACTGTAAGAGGATATGTTATCAAGAATGATTGAGAGTGCACAGAGAAACCATTGCACAGAACTATGTTAATTGTGTTACAAGTTATTGTGTGATGAAGATAAATAAAGAAGTTGTTTTGAGTTTGAACTGAGCCTGGCTGGAACTTGTGTTATTTGCCCTTGGACTGGAGAGTGGTGCCTGGAGAAGATACACCTGGAAGGGTTGCTGCTGGAAAGATTTAAGTCTACACAAAGGTACTGTAGGACTGGGTACACACATTCTAAACATTCACAGTAACTGGGGTGGGACAAGGGGTGGCTTGGAGACAAGGCCATGACTGGTAATAGAAGTTTATTACACCCCCCCTTGGTATATCTGTGTATACTAGGGCACTGTTGCCAGATCATGCCACTGCAAACTGAACTGTACTGTGTAGCAATGATTGGATGAAATCTATACAGCCATAGATGTCATAATTGACATATATTTGGCTACTTCAGTAAACCTCTGTGCGTAGTGGAGTACATACACTAGTAAAGCTCCATTGCAAAATCTGCACCGGACCAACCCCCTACACAATACTCTTGCAGAATATTACCAGTTTCCAGTAGTTGGCGGAGGGGAAAAAGTGTTTCCTTCCCTCCCATGTGGCTCAGTAGAAGCTTTCTCCTCTGCCTCTATTGTATGTAAAGCTTTGTATATTGCTAAGCAGATTGTAATCCACATGGCCTGTAAAGGGCAAAAAAGATTATTTAAAGGGTGGTGAGTTACTGATACAAGTGACATATGCAATGAACTTATTATAGTAAAGATAATAAATGATATATAACTGAAACTCACTTTATGGCAATTTGTCATTTTTCACTAAATCTAAAGTATTCAATTATGTTGGACTTAAAAGAGGAGTAAAGCATTAGTTGAAAATCCCCCACCTGTAAGTGGTCAGCAGAGCAGGAAACAAGCACCCGATCACTCATTTCATTGGCATTGTACTGGGACTGGTGCAAGTCACTGAAACAATATCACATCTGGATTTAGATGTTAGTCCCTTTTCACAATACTTTGTTTGATGCAAGTTAGACTGACTCAACAGATCTGGCTACTCAAATACAAAAATACTCTATAGTAATTCCATGGTAATCACACCATAGCATCTTTGGGCTCCTGACTGAATTGCCTCCTGTTGAAACTTATGCTTCAAATAGTCAGTTCACCATTTGCATATAAATCTCTGTAACCATAAGGGAACTGGATTTAAGACGCTCATATCCAATTTTACAGTACTTTTTCTCCCATTAAAATTCCATGTAAAATTGCATCCCGAATCTAATGCATTTTCGCAATTTCAGAAGATGTAGACATTTTTTTAAGGCCCTTGCTGTCGGGAATGAAAAAAACGTGAATTTCTCTTCTGACGAGTAAAAAGTTTCTCAGCTACAGAAAGAGCTATTAGCAAAAGGCTACATTTACAGAAATGCCTGCATCCATAAACAATAATGAACGAATTGTGCCTAAGTTTGCCCTGAACTTCACACAAACATCTTTTCCAGACACTAAACAACGCTTTACTATTGGTTTATATTCTAAAATTCCCACCCCAGCAAATACCTCTACTGTGTATACTTTCTGTGTGGGACTGAATGTCAATATGCCCTTAATGGGATATCAACAAATCAATCATCGGAACCTCATTATCTAGTAAGCCGTTTTATGAATACAAGCTCAAATAATACTGTTATTTTTCTTCCCATAATGTCAAATGAATGTCAATATGCCCTTAATGGGATATCAACAAATCAATAATCGGAACATCATTATTTAGTAAGCCATCTTATGAATACAAGCTCAAATAATACTGTTATTTTTCTTCCCATAAGAAAACCACATAATGAATTCCTTTTTCTTACAGATATATGTTTTAAAAGTTGAGCAGTATAATGTCTTTTTTCAGCTTGCCTTTCCTATCTCTCCTTTTGTTCTGCTGAATATGGTTCTGGTATCCCCAGCCAGCAGTGCTGTATGAATATATCAGTAGAAACTTGAGCCTTTTTAGATAAAGTTTTATTTATTTTTTTTAATAAAGATGAACTAAATGTTCTCAAGAATTACAGAAAAATGGTTAGTATTGCTTAATTGTGTCATGAAGGTATTGTTCTTCCCAGGCTTAATCAATTAAGAAACTTAAAAAAAACAACTGCAGCATCTGCAATGTTTCATGTGCTCTGCAATTTTTAAGCCCATGAGTTGCAATTTTAAATACTTTATTTTATTTACTTAATTAATTTAATTTAGTAAACTCGAAAAGGCCAGTTTCGGTCTGTTTGGGTTAATCCCCTGTAGATCTCTGCTGTTTAATCCTTAAAAATCGATTGATATTTTTGGATCGATATTTACCGATCGAAACTTTTCAATTGAGTTTTTCTATTATATGTTTTGATGGAAAGGTAGCCAAACTCTACATTAGTAGGATGGCCACTTTTACATCAAAAAACCCAACCGATAAACTTGATTTTTTTTCTTTTTTTATGTATCAAACAGCCAAGATCTACAGGGGATAAACTCGAAAAGGCCAGAATCGTCCTTTTCTAGTTTAATAAATTTCGCCCCTAATATAACTGTTATTCCACTGTAGCATTAGAAAATACCTCATATCTCTCAATTCCTCAATGTTTTTTTTAGTATCTTTTTCTCTCTTTCTACAAAAGAGTGTATGTATGATTTTCCAAGTCTTAAGAAGTAATATCTAAGAAAATAATTTGTATGGCTAAATCCAAAGGAATAACCATCCCTTTTGTCAAAATGCTGTACTGTAATTATATAAAGCACAATTTTATTCAGAATATATAATTGTTTTTATCTCTCTTTATTCTGGGGATAGGTTCTGATGTCACCATTGGGTCATGTGACTGTGGATTGTTCCAGCAAACCAACAGGTAATTACCACAGAACTGTACCTTGTCCTCTGGCTGATCTAGGTAAGAGTGAATGTGCAGTTCCTCAATATTTAATATATGAATTATATTTATTTAATTTAATAACTCCTTCCATTTGGAGGAGTCCAGCACCTGCAAGTAAAATATTACACTATTTTCCAACCCATACTTGCAATAAAGATGAAGTTGGGCAGAAATTCACATTTAATAAAAAGATACAAGTGAAGTCAGAAGTGCTAACCATATCATAACTGAAACTGCCCAATACTGAGGCCTAACAGAGACATTTCTCTTCATACATTGTACTGTATTGTGTATAAAAACATTTCAAAACTTGGACCTCTAACACATACACAAAAGTATAATTACATATTGTATAATAAATATATACTTTTTTACATTTGACAAACTTTAGCAAACTTTAACTTTAACAAAAGCTTTACACTGATTACCATTGCTAAACATGAAGCACAGATAATGTATACAAATTAAATTATACAATTAGAAGCATACAAACAAATGAATAAATAAAGATAACTCCCTTCTAAGATCCCAGAACCTAAAGCCAATGAATCTCAAGTGTGACACTGAAGATTTGTCTTTAGGCATAGCCAATTATCCTCAAAATTTAAACATACTAAAGTGAAAAATTAATACATACTTCAGCAAGACAAAGCAAATCGTTTGAAAGGACACTTTTGTTTTCATCTTAACAAGAAACTTCCCAAAAGACTAATTTACAGTGGACAAGAGAAATGGATTAGCATTGTTTATATCTTCCATTGTAGCACAAGTGCCTATTCTACAGACAATTGTCTCTAAAGTGAGATCTTTGTAATGTTATTGTTTCATTATAGTAAGACTTCTGTGCTATATTAAAGCATGTGTAGAATTATTTCATACTTATATGTGATGTTATTATTATGAATGTTGTCAACCATGCACCACGTTGTTTGTGATCTATTTACTGGAACTGTGGAGCTTGTTATCTGAAGAATTGGGTTGAACCCCGAAAATGTTGTGGGAACATTTAGTGATAGCATATAAAAAATGAAATTAGCTTTGAAGGGACATAGGGGGGAATTCACCATTGAACGAAGTGAGCTCCGAATCCTTCGGATCACTTCGCACATGGTGTTATGCACTCGCTGATGTCCTGCAGTCTCGGCGAGGCAACTCTTTTGGTCTCGCAGAGACTGGAATCCCTTTAAAGCACTCACTGATGTCGGTGTGCAGGACATCAGCGAGCACATAAGACCATGTGCGAAGTGAGCCGAAGGATTCGGAGCTCACTTCGCTCAATGGTGAATTCCCCCCATAGAGTGTGTATTTAACAAGATTGTCTTCATATAATGTGTAAGTGGTTTACCACATCACCTAAATGGTTTCTCTTAGGAGAGTGGTTTACCTATCCCAGCATGCCACAGTAAATATCACATAGCAATAAAAAGTGTTTTGCACAAATAATTCCTGGTACCAAAGCTTTGTGACTCAAAGTGTTTATATTTTATCTTTTTCAACTTATATTTAGAGATCCATACCCGTAAGGGAGCCAGACTGGTTCATCTAGGCCATGTTATATGTTCTGCCAAGTGTATTTTAATTAATGTAGTAAATTGAAGGAACTGCATGAAAGGTAGGTAGGAGGATGCAACGGTTGTTACGGTAGCAAAACTATTAGTGATGTAAGTTAATTCGAAGACATGACTAAACTACACACTGTCACTAGAATTTTAATTACAGGTAACATTGCTAAGAAATGTAATCTCAAGAGCAGTTCTTGATGTTTTTAATTGACATAAGTCTTACTGAGCACAGATAAATGCAACCATGTATTTGCAGAATTGTGAACTGCCAATTTATATATGGAAAAAAAGCACATGAAAGAAAGAGAGGAAGAGAAAAAAATAAACAAAATACTCCGCGGTGCTTATTTCCATGACAACCATGTTGGCAGCATTATACACACAATGAAAAGCTATTACAAAACAATTGGTTTGTTGAAAGAACGCTAATTATTAAATATCACAGGAGATTTAATGGAATGTGCCAATTTATACCAATTACTTCTTTATAATGCTTTTACTAATTATATGTGTTTGGGGACCAAGCTGTCTTGCTAGAGTAATACACTAATGATAAGAGCATCACGGGTTACACAGCAGTAGTAGAAAATGTAGAACTAGGTTGCTTGGGAGAGAATCTGTTGTGCTAGAGATATGACTGAACAAAAAGTATTGTGTGTTAAAACTGTGTGTAATGAACCAATATAGCTGTATGAATATCAGATATTTTTGTTGTCATATTTTTCAGGTTATATAAACCTTGGATCAAGGAACCACAAGCAAATATGATACAAATGTGAATATTAAGGGACTCCTTTGGAACTATGACTATTTGGATGTCATTGATTGCAAGGCCACCCCTCCCTGGAATTGAATATTTTCTGTATCAGTTGCTAGATATTTAAATCACAGATTTTGTCACACGAAATGGTGATACCTTCAGTGTTGGTGTATTAGTTTGTTTTACATTAGGGGATTTGCACTTTTGTTTTTGTGAGCTTCTTTTTCATTTATTTTGCTAAACCAATTAAACAGCATCCTTGCTCTGGTTCAAACTATAGTTAGATTGTAAGCTCTATGGGGCAGGGATCTCTATCCTCTTGTTTCAATCATGACCTGGCACTTAGGGGGTAATTCAGCATACTCCAAACTTACTGTCCGATGCTTCGCCTCTGCTTGCAGACACTGTTATGCGCTAGCTGATATCCTGCGCTCGGTCATCAACGAATGCTTTAAAGGGATTCCAGTCTCAGCGAGGCTAGCGAGGCTCAACTCGAGTCATCTCACGAGAATGGAATTCCTTTAAAGCATTCGCTGATGTGCTGCACGCATAACAGTGTCTGTGAACAGAGGCGAAGCATCGGAGGGTACGTTCGGAGTAGGCTGAATTACCCCCTTTAGAGTGATGTATTTTCTTGATTATATCTGTTAAGTTATTGGATGAGTCAGTGAACACTATCACATCAGTGCAGAATCCCTGAAGAGGTAGGTCGGTTTCCTATTTGTTTACTTTAGTTATATTTAGTAAACTGAAAGCTAAATAATGGCAATAAACAACACATAACACAGTCATCTTCTTTATTCTAGTATTAGCAAGCACAGAAGTGGAATTAGATTCTAATACCTTATTTGAACCTATGGGTCCCCAGCTTGCAACTCCATCCTGTTGCATACCAACGGGATATTTTAATTCCTGCTCTGGACCATGTAGCCTGCTGCTGCTCTTTCATGGTGGTGGGGAATTCAAAATAGTCAATGCTGCAAACCTGTAGCACAATCTCTCTAATGCAGTGTTTCAGCTGCATGCTCAGTTCTGCAGTGTCAGATTCATTGTCTCCTGCTTTTATGTTCCAGTTTCAGCATCCAGTTTCCATGCTGCAGAGTCTCCTCAGTATTCCTGCTTCTTATTACATTTCAGCAGTTCTTGTCTCACGACATCAAAAAACATTTTAGCAGATTCTGTTGGTAGAATCAAGGGTAAAGAACACTCTGGTTTCAATTTATTTGCCCATCTTTTGCCACTGTTAGATAAATTAACAAATCTCTATATTTTTTTGATTACAGCCATTTCTCACTGACGCTCTCTCTCTCACCTACTTTCTCTTCAGCAGTTCAATTTTGACTCTTAAACCAGGAATTTTACTGAAAAGCTTCAAGATTATGAGTGACCAATCAGAATCTTGAAGGTGCACAGTCTCAGAGAGTTGCTGGCCACCTGATTTTTTCTGACACACTTACCAATAAACAGTTCTGTTAATATTTACGTTCACCTATTGCGTTACAGTTGAAATAAGTGCAATTATCTAAGCATATTAAATACTTGTTTATAGGCCATCTTTAAAGGGCATGCCTACATTTTTGTTTAGGTTTTGAAATTTCAGCCAGGTAACATCCTTGGTCTTGTCCACATTTGCTGATTTTCCTGCATTATAATAGGAACTACTCTTCTACCATTTGCTATTTCACTACAATTCCTATTTGGAAATTATGTATAACTTAGTAGTTGTTTGTTGTTGCCTACTTTACTTTAGAGAAAAATTTGACCAGTGACACTTTACATTTAAATTCAATTTCTGGGATATCCATCTCACACATTACGTGAAGCAAAGTTTAAATTGATATCTCTGAACAAATGAGCCTCCAGTAACAATATACACTGAAAATTTGGTCCTTAGTTATAACCACTCATTTTTGTTCTAACTATCACAAGTTAGTGCTTCTTTGTACTTACCCAAGGCAATGCTGTAGCATCCATGATAAACTTCATTTTATTGTCCAGAAAGAGAATTCAGCTAACGGAAAATAATTCTTATTTTTTTAATACTTTGTTGGTGGTTCTGATGCTGTAGACAACATTGCCCAATTATTATTTACTTATCAATTGCCTTAAACCTGTCTTATTTATCTACAAAATCAGTGGAATAATGCATTTCATTTTTATTTTCTCCCCAACATGCCTCCAAAGACCCAAGAGATTTTTATATTTAAGGCTCAACTGAACAACATAACATTATTTATATTCATTCTGACTTCTAATAATAAGAGCTATGCAGTAGATTGTAGTCAGTAACGTGGAATACAATATAAATATACTGCTCAAGTATTTTGGTCAAATGTTCTGAATCTATAATAAATCATAATTTTAACACAGCAGTGTCTTACAGAGCTCTCATAATAACCATGTGAGAATTTCTAGACTATGCTTAATGGACTATAGGAGCATATCAGCTCCAGCTGATATTATGCATTTTGCAGTGGATTTGCTATTTTCCTTCAATACTTGTTAAAAAAAAGTAACAATTTTTATTTTTTACTTATAAGAAATAGTCTAAAACAGTCAGCTGTAGCATTCTATTAACTATAGTATCTACAGGTATATTAAAATATTTGGCTGACCTCTGGTAAATTATACATAGTTTTCAAATAGATATACATTTAAAATTCAGAATTAAAGAAACAGACCCAGAGGATAAAGGCTATCATTACATGAATAATAACGTTTGCATATTTGGGACCATCAGTAAGAGGTTACTTGGCCAATCCAGAAATTTCCCAACAGAGTCTATTTTCATATATTTATGTCTACTGTTCTAATGACAATTATTATATTTAGGACAGGATACTACAAACTAGAGAATTTTCATATGCTTGCAGCAGAAAGCCACATATGTCCCATATGCTTCACTGTTAAAACTAATTTGAACATGTACTATAGTGGACACGCATGGTGAAGCTATCAAGACATAAAAAGCTGCTCCTGATAGTAGGGCCTACTAAATAGCAGTATACAGCTGTAATGCCTTCTAATTTGGGACTAAAATCAGTTTAGGGCCTAATAAACATTAAACAGTGAAAAGGAACATATATTATATGCATTATTTGCATTTCCCTAGATAAGGATTGAAGTTATAACAACAGACAACCTAAAATACAAATATTGCTCTTTGGGTGAAGCAACATAAATATTTGAATACCTTACTTTAGTAATGTTTTATGGGAACTGGAGGAGAAGGATAAAATACACAGGTTATATTAGGTTATGTTATATTTGATCAATTGGGTGTTGCTAGGGACTAGTTTTGCTGCCATTTGAAAGAGTTAAAGGATGTAAAAATCTATGTTTGATTGGATAAAACATGACCATGAAAAGTTGCAATTACTTCTGTAAATGAAGAAGAGTAAAAATGTTTTTTAATAAATGTCTGTAGTAACACATTTTATTTACTCCAGTCCTATCTTAGCATTGTTTTTACAAAGAATGTGTAATTACTCCTCTCACTTCAGGGTCTGGATGAGGAACATTTATGTAAATTATGAATTCATACTATACCCTTTCCCTGTGGAGCTTACAATCTAATTTCCCTCCACAATCAAAAGCTCACTAGGACAAATTTAGTTAGATTTCTGTTTAGCTGATTAGTTTTTTAGAAAATCAGAAACACTGTAATATAGATTTTTAATATTCTGTCGTAACTTCTGCAGATCTGTGTGTTCAAAATGCCGAAGGCCAGGGGTTGGCAAACTTTGAAGAGGAGGGAGCCATTTCGTTCCCTCTACCACCGACGAAAATATTTTTGAGCCGCAAAGGGGAATGAGTACACATTCCCCATCACATGACCTGGCGACATCCAATCAGAAGAAGCATCAGAGGTTATAGGCAGGGCTAGGGAGATGTGCTCCAAACCACAACAAGGCAGCTGAAGTGCCACTTGTGGCTTGCGAGCCACACTTTTCTGACCCCTGTCCTAAAGGCAATAAACAGGATTCACTAAAAATGAAAAAAAAAAAAAA
>WMED01007642.1:0-17473 GCA_019650415.1 Pipa parva
TTCTCTCTCTCTCTCTGCCTCTCTCTGTTTCTCTCTCTCTCTCGCTCTCTGCCTCTCTCTTTTTCTCTCTCTCGCTCTCTGCCTTTCTCTGTTTCTCTCTCTCTCTCGCTCTCTGCCTCTCTCTGTTTCTCTCTCTCGCTCTCTGCCTCTCTCTGTTTCTCTCTCTCTCTCTGCCTCTCTCTGTTTCTCTCTCTCTCTCTCGCTCTCTGCCTCTCTCTGTTTCTCTCTCTCTCTCGCTCTGGAAAGAAACAGTGTTGTTGTTATTGATCATTAACAGGTGGTCTCACAAGACTCTGAAATATTACGTTTTTTGCTCAAGATGACACAGATTGAGTATAAGTGGATAAGGCATGGGATCAATCCCAAAATTATTTATTCAGCATCAACACATTGACCACAATACCGCACCTTCTTCCAGCAGTACACATATCTTCCTTATCCTGGGTTTTGTCCTGGACAGATGCCCATTCCCAAATACCCATAAATACAGTGCAAGTATTTATAACCCAGCCAAATCTGCTTGTTGTTTGAATACAGTCAAGGTAACACACTGTACATTCACTGTAAGTAATAAATAAATCCAGCTATATAAAGTAAGGAGCATTTTGTACACTATCCATTCCTCTTTTCCCTGTATGCTTCTCTGCTGTGATAGCAATATACATCTTGGCTTCTGGTGGGTCATAATATTTGATGTTAAACCTGCAGGGGGCAGTATTATAAATAGTAATACATGGACCCTGGTGCAAAATTTGGACCAGGACCAGCTCCTCCTCTCTTTTTAGGAATGTTTTTGCTAATTGCACTGCTTTGTGGATCACTTGTGTCAGTGACCAAATTTATGATTTACAGACCTTGGTGCAGTATATGCAATTTCCAGTTCCATTGCTCGTTGAAGTGTAAGAGGAACAATGACAAAGTTCCACAGTTAGATTGGAAATCAGTTAACTGCTTCCTGTAATGATGTAATGAAGGTTGAGAACCTCTCATGTGGTTCCTATTCGGACACTTCGGTGTAGATCTTTTTGCAACAGCAGCGTTGGCGCTGGTTAACCAGGAGTTTTAAGGGACTCACTATCATTACCCTTAACCTCCTCTTAAGGATGTATAGTCTTTACTGTTAGAGAACCCCCAATTTGTGTCCCTCGGGGTAACCAGCCCCCACCAGTGGTAGCTAGACATTTGACAGGTACAAGTGAACAGGAACATACTGTGACTCATTGCCACAGGAACAGTGAAGTTGTGAGAAGGGCAACCATTATGTGGAATTATAATGTACAAATGTTAGGGAGAAACACCACCTTTTTCCCACACTGTAAAGATATTTTACACTCAAGGCTGTAACAACAGGGGTTTTAGCATCCTACAAGCACCACCCCTGGATCCCAGTAACTGTTATTTGGTCAGGGGGAGCACAGAAAGGAGTGGTGCTGAGGAGTGTCAATCCTACACAGGCTCCTGGGCAGCATTAGATACTTTGCTGATTACATTTACACTTAAGAAATAAGCATAAGCGGTTTTCATTTGTTTTCATGTTACCTTCTTAAACGTCTCAGAAAGAAAAGATTCAGCTCTGTAAGTTCTCTTGTCTTTTTAGAAAGAAATAAAGTTTGCTGATGGTTTCCAGCTATAAGCGCCGAATAATCAAATACTTTGAATCCATCAGTCTCCAGATTTTTATTCTCCCCCAATTATTATTTTTTGCTTAGTCACAGCCCTGGCTCCTATGTGGATGAGGAATTTAGTTATAACCTTTTAAATCTTTAAATCCCACCATGAGAACTTGCTTGTGTCTCTATTTCAAGTCTCCAGACTAAGGGCTGTGGACAGTGATCCAAACATTCATTTAAAAATGTGGCAATAAAATGAGTTTATTGTGACTTTAGAGAATTTCATGACTTGTGTAAAATGGAAGGAATTTAACTGATTTCTTTCTTTTCCCTGATACGGCCAAAGAAAATGCTGTTTGTTTATTCTCCACCGAACCAACATAAAAGCTTTTACAGATTTAGGTAGACCTTTTCCACCAGTAAAATATAGATTGGTATAAACTGCAGGCTGGAAAACCTTGTCTGCTATATACAATGGTGTTAATACAAGGGAAAGATATTTCACAATGTGATACAAAGGGGAAAGAAAATCTCACAGTTAAAGGGTAAATAACATATGTAGTTATTTACCTTAAATGGTCACTAGAGGCAAAACAACTATTTATATATCTAGAAATATACTTTTATTTATTTTTGTTGTTGTTTCTCAGTTATTTTCTGAATTACTTGCTGCTACTTTTGGGTCAGCTGCTCAGAAGATTTCCTGCAGCTTTGCATGAATGCCTTGGGTCCCTTTTTTGCCTGGTTTCTGTGCCCTTCTCTGATTTTTGTCTCTTACCTTTCCAGTTCTAATATTTGCATTGTTGGTTTGTGAATCCCAACTGTTTCATGGGCTAAATCCATTTTAGATTTCTCAGCAATGTCTGATTCGAGAACCATGTCTTGTATATATCATGATGATGTGTGTCTGCTCCTACTTAAGCTCTTCAGACCAGATGACCAAGATGGATTTGGTAATACATGACCATGAGGAAGCCATTCTCATTGGGTTCTTCAGGAGGACCTTACTCTGACCTCTAGGGTCCCTAACTGGGGCAGGCTTGTCCATCTTTGCCCTCTGGGGTCGACCCTTTATATACGTCTTGGTGGGAAGAGCTAGTGACTGGTGTCCCTGGACATAATTTTAATGTATTAACTACAATCTATGAGCTTCTCACACTGGGTGCCTCTAGTAGGGATTTGGGGCTTTTTCCCTGGTGCAGGCAAGAGTCCTACAGCAGCCCCACCAAAATAATTTAGTCATTATTTTTAGAAATGTCTTTACAGGTAGAATAAACAAGTAAAATAATAAAGTCAAGGAAAACCAACCTAGTAGATGCGATTTTACTATGTCTTCCTATAGTAGTTATTTTCTAACACAGCAGGATTTTTTTTTTTCATTCTGCTCTGAGACAAATGTACAATAATGACAATTTTATAAAACCTTAAAGTATGAAAGATAAATGACTGACTCCAGCTATTGTTTCACAAGCTTGATTGGAGCTGTGGATTCTTGATGATAAGCCAAGGACAATTTGTTCTTGAAAAGGTCAAGTTCTTTGCTCCTTTATATAGCTCCCCATATTCACACGTGTTTTCATCAAGTTATTTCTGTAAGATTCCAAGTAATAATATTCCAATATGGAGATCATTTACAAGCACAAGTGACATTAAGGCATCACTTATGGATTATTATTTCAGAATAATTTATATTAAGCATAACATGTTCCTTTACCTGTATTTCACATGGTATTTGGTGAGTACATCATGGACAACATTAAAGGAATACTGGTTCACCCTAAATTAATGTATATGAAATACATAATCTGTGCATCACAATAACATAGATGTATTGTAACTATTTATGAAAGTACGGTATGCCATTGTTAAGGCCCTACTGCAAGACTTCAGTTGTGCAGGACAAAGAATCTTGATTAGAATGTTAAGTCATGATCGAAATCCAATCAGTTGCAACCTAGCTGTCCCTGCGGGGTAAAAGGGGGTTGGACTAACAAATGTAAAATATAATCGTTTCTAAGAAAGGTGACAATAGGAAAGAATAATTTTATTACTATCTGTGAAACACATCATGAACACATTAATAATAGTAGGTGTAAAGTATGTCTTGATATCATTTTTAAAACCCTAAATTAGCATTTGCATTTACCACTAAGGTGCTATCCAGGGGTTCAACTCCATCACTGCTCTAAAATTGGATGTTGTCCAGACTTCCATCTTGTCAAACAAAGAACCATATCAAGATGCCTTCAATGCAAGAATTAAGGAGATGTGTGTCCAAGTGTGAGTCATCCTGTAGATGATTCTACAACAATTACTTTGCCAATTCTACATTTTTTACAAACATCTTTATTTCGTATGGTGTGGTGAATTCTTGCATAATTCCCATTATTACTAGGAATGAGTATTAAGTCCACATTCTACATCTGTTCACTGAGAATTTATCGATAAATAGGGTATTCATCACATGTCAAAGTGACAATTCACAAAGTCATTGTCTGCTTGAGTGGCTCGTGTACGCAGTTCTGTAACGTGCACAAGCAGTATCAGAGCAGATCTTCACTGATGCTTCTAAATCAACAGCGCACATGCTGCCAGCTCACTCTCCTTAGACACTGCCCAGGTTGTGTGTGTCAGTCATACTCCTGCTGCACAGCGCCACGCTTGGGAGATTTAAAAATCAGCTTTCAGCTATATTGGGCTCATTTGTGTTTCCCCAGATTTTGTTTATCTTCCTTTGACACACTGGTTTCCTGACTCCTCTGTTGAACCTGCTCACTACTTCTTAAAGGGACAGTCTTCCATTGTGTCGGATCTCTCCTATTTTACACTAATAGCCAGCTGCAGGCTGGGGGGGTGAATTCTAGGGCCATGACCGAGGGGTTAATTGCTACAAAGTACCTCCTTGCGGAGGTTTAAAGGTGAAGACCATGGCCTCTTAGACTCCGCGCCTCACATTGAACTTACGCTAAACCCTACGCTGGAACAGAGGATCCATTTGCAATCTGTGACAGGCATACTGGTGTAAATTCCCAAATTTTAATTTGTGTGGGAGGAATAGGGGTTTCTGGGTAATATTTAGACTGTGCACTATACTTTGCAGGGGACTGGGATTTCTTATAGAGACAAAAATCCTTCAGATCTGCCCTCAGTAATGCCTATTCTTGTAAATACTATGTTATTCATTGGATTTGTGCATATTTTGCTGAATAATGACCCACCTTCTCTTGTGTTTCTATGCAGCCTTAGAATTTTCATGGAAATTGAATATTAACTGTAAATAAATCCAGCACTTAAGTGTAGAGACTTAGGGGCTTGTTATGAATTTGCGTGAGCAAATTAATTTACAACCATTCATGTCAATTTGTCATTGACTAGCAAAGCCATTCATCCTGAAGATAATCCTGCACGTTGTCAGGCACACAGTAGTAGTAGTGATGTGGATCTGTTCTCTATCACTCACTATAACATTTTTCCATATTCATTTCTACATAATTCTGCATAATTTCTGCATTATGCCTGAATTATTATTATGAATTAATATCATCATTTTGCCACAGTTTGGTTGGTATTTTCCCCTACATAATATTCATCATTTTCATTGCTTTGTGTTTGTTTTTATCTTTACTAATTACAGACTGCGTCACTTGTTCAATAGTCGAAGTACCTGTGCACGAGCATTGCAATGTGATGCAAAGTGCTCCATAAGATCGCGACTATAGTAGTTGCTCGACTTGGTCACGTGTTCGCTACATCGACAAAGTTTGCTCAATAAGTGAACAGGGGGACGTTATACGCGACTATTTGGCCTATAGTAAATAAGGCCCTAGATTGTCCCAATCCAGGACACTTGGGTGGGAATGTAAGGGTACGCTACTCAGTTACCACCTACAAAATCCCATCTTCTGCCTTTGTTACCATCCGAACCAGCAAACCACCCATGGCAATCAACCAGGACTGAAATAAAAAGAATTTTCTTCCAGTTTTCACAGTAACCGGAGGGGTTAGGCAAGGATAGCATGTGGATATTGTGCAAGCAGGCAGGGGTTTATATGTTTAACATATACAATAGCTGCTGGAATTAGACATTATTCACTAGGGTACAGCTATGGAAACAGGACATTAAACTTACATTGAACTGCAAGACCTCATTCTTTATCACCGTGCCAAAGTTGTCCCAGAAGGGCAAAGCTGCACATTTCTTATGTTGCGTTTGACTTTTTTTTGGCAACTGCTTTTTTATGGATAAGATAATAATGAAAACAGATTTTTTTTCCATCACAGTTTTACATGCCTATTGATCTAATAGCTGGATGGCTTCTGGGATTAGAAAAGTACATATTTTTACTTTAGTTTAGTAGCAGAAGAAGAGTTGGTCATTTGGAAATCAGCTGTTGCTGGACAGGTTCTCAATCAACAGTTCAAAGTCTAACGGCAGCATTGGAGATTCTTCAAACTGTCAGTGACATCATGTTAAGGTTATTGCAGTCCTGATTTTAAAAGATAATGAGATATACAGCTCATAAGGATGGTTAATGTTACGAAGATATTCCAAGACCACACAAATGCAGCAGGACATAGACTAAGTGTTTTTATTATAATAAAGGTATAGCCTGAAGCAGCACTGAGCAATGGGTGTGTGTGAGAATATTTGGGAATTTGGGAGGCCAAAGGCTTCATGATGTTAGGGGGAGGGAGTTTAGCGATAAAAGGAAGGAACAGGAAGGGGCAGGCATAGGTAAGCTCAGGAGAAAATGGTGGCAAGTTTTTAACTGTCCGTTATAAGTTGGAATTTAGGTGTGTTTTACTGGTCCTGAAAAGTGGGATGGTTATGAGATGTTGAATGGAAGACACCCCAAGGAGGAAACTGTTATAGTTATGTTGCCAGCTTAGGGCATGAGGGTCCCTATCAAGATGGTGGCTTGTGAAAGATAGAACATGTTGGTACTTTCAGTCTGCCATGTGGGGATGAGTATATAAATGCTATGGCCTTGTCAATCCCAGAAAAAGGAAGTGGTGTTAAAGGGGTTTATGGGCAGTTCGATGGCTTAGTGGCTTTGGGTTCAATTCCACCGTGGTCTTCATCTGCATGAAGTTTGTATGTTCTACCCGCACCTGCGTGGGTTTCCTCCAGGCACTCCAGTTTCCTCCCAAAATCCAAAAGAAACATACTACATAGGTTGTGTGCGTGACTCAATAGGGGGATCAGATTGTAAGCTCCATGGGGCAGGGACTAAAGTGAATGATGAATCTCGGTAAAGCGCTGTGTATTATATCAACACTGTATAATTGAATATATAGAATACATAATGGCTTCATATATGGCCGTTCAACAAACCTGAAGTAAAGCTATTTCAGTGAGTCTAGTATGAAATGTTTTGTCCAGTAGCAATCAGATTCCACTACAGAACACAGCGAAAATACCTGCATTAGCGACTGACTCTGAAAAATAATAGAAAAGGTGTATTGTATGTTTAAAAATGTTCAAACCCCCCCAAAAAATGTCCTACATGTATTCATACCCAGTCTATATTTAAAAAGCATTGCCAAAATTTCCGCAGTTTCTACGATGTTTAAATGTTGTAAAGAACAGTTCCTTTAAGTTTGTAGACCTCTGGGCAGTAATGAATACGTATTATGTTATCTAAAGGCCTCTTGAAAACAAGGGCACTGGGTGGGTGTATGTTTATGCAGCATATCAAATGTGTATGAAAACCTGGCATGCTAATTCAAACAGAAAAGAAAGAGCTCTTTAATTTCTGTTTTTCTGGGTAGTGATAATATTACGCACACGTTCATACAAAACTCCTTTATACTAAACCAATTGCTGACACAAATAGTTAAAGAAGAAATAATACTTGTCGTTTGGTTCTTAAGGGAGCTGACATTTTCCTCCCCTGCTCCTCCTACCCTTTCTCTTTTTTGCAATTTCGGCAACGCGAGAAGAAAAAGCTGCCTGTCTGCTATTGGTTAAGCAGTGTGATGACCTTTTGGCCTCTTAAATTAAGTTGGAATGCAGGAGATTACAGAGGGAAAGCTGACTTGTACACATGTGCTAAGTAACAAGTAGGGTAAAATGTCTGGGGGAGGGAACCTTGTCATGGAAAAATGGCCGGTACATGTCACACACACATTTCCTGGTGTAGGAGTTTATCAGTGCTGCCTACTCAATCATTCTGCATCACATGAAACAACTACTGAGGATAAACACTTCTTACTAAGGTATAGTACTGCATATTTAAAGATGTAATCTGATTATAGTTCGCCTTTAAATTAGCACTTGTAGACAAGTGAATGTTTACCTGTTACCATATTAAATGTTCACTATTCTGCTAAGATACATGTGCTATGGGTTCCCTCTAATGCAGCGGTGCCCAACATGTGGCCCGCAGGCCATATCCAGCTCGCAGGGCCAGGCCTATGGGTAGGCAGGGTAGGCAGCTGCCTCCTCCGTGGCCTGGCTGTCTCTGCTGTAGCGCTTAGTGCTACAGCATCCCTCCACTCTGCAATGATTTAACTTCCTGTAAGCAGCAAGAAGTTGAATCATTACTGGAGAGAGGAATGCTGTAGCGATTAGCTGTACAGCAGAGACAGCCGGACCATCGAGGAGGTAGGTAGGGAAAGGAGGGGGGCATTAGTAAGATAGCACTCCCTTATTCAGGAGTCGCATGTCGGAAATATATATTGCCCCCAGGCCGAAAAAGGTTGAGCATCACTGCTCAGTGTGTTTGTGGCTCTCTTTAGTGTCTGATTGTATTATAACACTCTGCTGTGGAATTACTTTGATCAGGCAATATCATAGCCTTCTCTATACTGTGAGGTAATCAATTAGTTTCACCCTAACTAATATATACCAATGTAGAAAATGGGCCCTGGTCTTTGATCACATGGTGTTGACAGCTGCACCTCTACCCCTCCTGGTGGAGAACTCTGAAAGAAAGTTCTTCATCTGTTCAGATCAAATCAGTGCCTGGTGTATCCTGGCCAATAGGAGAGATACACAGCATAGGGATTCACAGTGGTGGGCTTAGGGACCAGAGATTAGCCTCACAGAAGAAGACCATCTCTTACAAGGTCCATCCAGCAACCCTGCTCATATGTGCTGCTGTATATCTTTATTTTCCTAGGGGGTAATTAAACATTGTATTTGTTCTCCTACATTGTGCTATCTTTATTATAAGATCATTACACTGCTGATACTGATACCAATAAGTACTACTTTACCTTTAATCAGTTTTCCTGTTAAAGAAAGATTGTTCTTTCTTCAAAACACACACATTTATTTATTGTCAATCTAAGTGCCCTACATTGTTATTAACTGTGCTACAAAACGTCTACTCCAATCAGTAAGCAGGGTCTGTGTCCCTAAGGTGACTGCTCAAATTGGTGCATCTTGAAGTGTCGCTACTGCTGGTTTTAGCACAGGCCAATAAGCATTTTATATTTTTTTTTTTTTTCTGAGATTTACCTTTAAAACTGATAATAAAGATTGACTGCATCAATTCAGCATGGCAGCCCATGTTACTTGGCACTGGATTGGTGATACAGTAACTGTATACCCAGACATTGCTGTATATCTTCTGGCTACCATTAACTGACATTCCGTTAATTTCTTTGTTTATAAATAAGGCAGACACAGAGAATAGAAGCTCTATTTAAAATGTTTGTAAGAAGATCTTTTGATAAATGACTTTTTTTCAGGATCATTTACATTAACTGATCATCTGGGATAGTATAATGGCTTGGTTTCTGTCCTGTTAATCCATATAGGGGATAAACTCATCCGACATCATAAATCTACTGGACAATGAGACAACTCTATTCATTTATTTTCTCAAAGCAATCTAGGGCCTTCGTAAGATTTTCCACTAAGGCAAAAAAATATACAAAAAAAAAAAAAAAACGACAGAAACAAGCTGTTTGTTTCATTGTAAAGTTTGTACAACAAAAGCAGATGCAACAACCATAATGTTTTAGGTAATCCTGATCTATTTAACAAGTTATAAAAAAAAAAATTACTAAATATTTTGTCCTTATGGAAACACGAAAAAAAATTGGCCATGTCGGGAGGTTTTCTTTAAAAAGAGTGAAATGGCTATTGCTGAGGGATTCTGGAATATCGATGCATCCACATAGAGGAGCGCATTGTTTCCCATATCTGACATTCAAAGCGCTAAAATGCTTTAGTAGAACATTAATTTTTGGGTTATCCTCCCCTGTTTAATTATCACAAAGAGCAAGGATTGTCCCAAAAATCTCAACACTTTGAAAGGATATACGCAGTAAAGTAGGAAGTTGCATGGGCTCATGGGAAGTTAAACGTGCCAAATCTTAAATTAAAAAAAAAATCTCTGGGAGGGCTATAGACCAAAACCCTTCCAGAGATGAGTCTTTATAAATGTTGCACCATGATTTGGTTTCTAGGTAACTGTAAAGTGGCAACTTGGAAATGTAGACTTAGTTTATGAACAGTTGGCCTTTTTGAGGTTTCTCGCAGTAAATATGTACTTTCTGCATCTCTGCTGCCATTTTTCTGGCAATATTCTGTAATGGCGAATTGTTTGTTTTCCTAATAAAATGATTTCCCAAATGGCTTAGGACCTTCTAGAGCACAATGGGGGTATGTTGTGTGGACATGTGACCTAATCTATTTAAAGATGAGACAGGGGAGCTCTAGAGCTCTAGACATTTCAAGCCCAGAATGGGATGAATGGAGGAAAGAGATACCACTGGATAAAGCATTCAGCAAGGGGTACTTGGTGGGTAGAATGCCCACTAGGTTTATACCCTAAAGTCAGTATAGTCTTAGAGAAATATTCAGTAAAAGGAACCTAGTGGGAATGAGACCCATTAGGAGTATATCCTACGATACCCTGAGAATTTGCTGAGAGAAGCCAGGACATTTTGGAAGAGCAGTACCCCCTGATAAGATCCTTAGAATTGGACAACCTGATAAAATAAGACTTTGTGGACCTAGCTGGATAGAGCAGTTTTTTTCTAATAGGTGCAGTAGTTGCAGAAGGATTAGTTTAGTCCAAAAGAGTTACTAAAAGGGGAGTCAAGAAGGCATCTACAGTATTTCTCAGGAACACCATGTGTCTAGGATAAGGTTATCAATGAAGAACTTCAATTATTACCCTGACAGTAATCCGTTTTAGATTCATGCTTGTGACCTCTGCTGTGAAATTATGTCATTCTGTTGTTAAGAATAAAATCTGTGATTATTATGTTTTTACAATTAAAGTAACCTAACCAGTGACAAAACCAAATTCCTCATGCTCTTTCTTTCTTCTCTACCTGGTCATAGGGCTGGGAGGAGGGATTCTCTTGGGCACCTATCTTTTGCTAAACCTCACACTTGTCAGTTTTACCTAGAAGCAAATTATCTAACAGCCATGTGGTATGTTTATCTTATGGATGATCAGTTTTAATGTGATATGTCAAATATGAATTGCTGCTAATGTAGTAGATCCTCTGTGAACAGAACAACATCTGAGTATGGTTTTGAACATAAGGAGAAGATGAAGACCATGTGTGAGAAATGACAAGGCACAAAGGAAGACGGTAGGAAAATCATGATTTAGGAATTCAAAGAAATAGTGAAATAAAAGACAGAAAACTCAGTAGACAGTAAACAATGTTATGGGCAGTTAATTACAAAAAGGGGTGTAAAAAACATATGGCACAGCACAAGCATACAAGTTAAGCTGAACTAAAATAGAACAAAAATATACAGAGAGAAGCTGAGACCAAAGAGAAAGGGAGAAATGGAAACATAAGAAAGGTGGATTAGAGAAAAGAAGCATGGAGGAAGAAAGCAGACAATAAGAGAAGGAATGCAAGACATAGAGAAGAGAAGGAATGCAAGACATAGAGAAGAGAAGGAATGCAAGACATAGAGAAGAGAAGGAATTCAAGACATAGAGAAGAGAAGGAATGCAAGACATAGAGAAGAGAAGGAATACAAGACATAGAGAAGAGAAGGAATGCAAGACATAGAGAAGAGAAGGAATGCAAGACATAGAGAAGAGAAGGAATGCAAGACATAGAGAAGAGAAGGAATTCAAGACATAGAGAAGAGAAGGAATGAAAGACATAGAGAAGAGAAGGAATGAAAGACAAAAGGACATGCATAAAGCAAGAGGCAGAGAATAAAAGAAAGTGAAATACAGAAAGCAAATGAAAGAGAGGTGAAGCAAGAAAAAAGAGTGAAAGATAGTGAGGAAGACAATGAATGAAGAGAGAGAAGTGGGTGACCAAAGGGAATAAGAAGAAAGTAGTAAAAAGGAGTGGGAGACATAAATGGGGTAAATAGACAAGAGAAGCAAGAGGGAAGAGTGGACAACAAAAGAGGAAAGGAATAGAGAGGAAATGTTAAAAGGGAAAGACAAAAGAAAAGAGAAGATAAGGAAGAGTGTAACACCAAAGGCAAGCGTGACGGAGAAGATTGGCAAGAAAGAAAGAGGAATATTTAGAAGGAAAAGTGGAAGGCATAAGGGGACAGGAAGAGAGGACAAGGAATAGTGGAAGCAAAGAGAGAAGATGCAAGATTCAAGTGGAAGACAAAAAGGAGGAGAAGAAAGTATGGAAAAGTAGAAGAAAACAGGGAAAGAGAGAGAGAAAAATAAGGAGGGGAAGAAGACATCATGGGGAGTGAACACAGAGAAGTGAGGAGAGAGGGAACATAAAACAGATAATAACTAGATGCTTTGACTATTGTCAAGAACACCTCAGCCAAACTATACACTTGAGCCCAAGTGCCTCTCATTTATGCACTGCTCCAAACCCATATGATTATTACGACCTTAAACATACATGTGTTACTTTTAACATGCACAGAAAACTGCCTGAACAGGAAGCTTAAATGTTGGAGGAAGATGTACACACATGATTCTTGCACTGGGAGCCAAATTTCCTAGAAACAGCACTAGAGTCATTTATCCCAATACTCTGTCCAGATTGTTAGTAACTAAAATTGTGTTTTTATTGAAGCCATGGAGGGTCGAAGCTCTCCCTGACTGTTTTTTTCATTTCATTGTTTGCCAAAGCCTGTTGTGTGATTTTCATCACCCCTCTCGACACATTCAATCATTTTACTTCTGCAATTGAAGCACTTAACATTCTCTCGATATTTAACTTTTACCAGCTTGGCTTTATTTTATATATTTATCAAGGTAATTGTTATTGAAATTAATATAAAACCCATCTGTAAAATTCTTCTAAACATAAATGTAGCTGCTTCCAGTGCAAGCCTGTTTCTACTTGTCTTATTTACTTTACCAACCTGCTAAAAACAGCACATGTTTTTCAGATATCTCAAGTTCTCTAAAGCAATGCAGATTTCTTTTCTTTTTCCCTCACATGGAAGCAATGTGTAATTTAGGCATAGTTTCCAATTTATTTTTCTGAAGGCCAAAGAAACATTCAAACTATACCAGCTTTTTCTAATTATTTCCCAAAGTATATTGCACTATCTTTTCCACCACTGAATGACACACACGCCCATATCTAATCAAGTAGGAAAGAAATACAAATAGGGTATGAAGAAGTGGAAAAAAATAGGTCCTTTGGCCTCATATCTTTTACACCAAAAGAGAATATTCTAGGAGCTCACACCCTTTCCACAGAGGATAACAATCCATTGTGAGCTTAAGTGTTTGCAAATTAGTTTGCATGGGTATGCAGGAACAATGAATTGGATCTTACTCTTTCAAACATTTTGTGGAATTGTCACTCATCGCCTCAGAAGGTCATGTGTAATGTTGTTCTGTTTAATTAATTGGAGAAGTCATTTGCGGATAGAAATTGTGATGCAGGTTTCATTTGCAAATAAGCAAGGGTTGCCTCCACTTGTGTTCCTACTCCAATTATATAGTGTTAAATTTATGGAACTGATGACAAATGCTGGAAACTGTCTCAACATTCAAGCACAGAAATGAAGGCCCATTGCCAGTTGGGAAAGCTCTGTGAAACAAAAGGAATCAGAAGACATTAACATCAGAACACTCATGTATAAACACAGGAGAAGCAGAAGTATTTGTGGGATAATAAAAAACCTGGAGCGTATGTCCTACTCCATGTGAGCCTACATTTGTGCTTGTGTGAACTTAATTCAACTGCTCCCTAAACAAATAATTCCCCAACCAATGTAAAGTAGATGTTGACAGAAACTATTGTCTTTGTTGGATTTTGTTTTGTCTCACGTCTGAGATGCACAAACTACCAATCAAAGTTATAACTGTTCCATTGTATCATTTTGTACCTTGACTTACTGCTCTAGTGGATTCGAGCTGTAACAATGGCTCATCCCAACCCACTTCCTCTCCAGTGGTCCTGATGCTTTTAGATATGACCTGTGGTGGCACATAGATGGGTAGATGGCATTAGCACATTCCTTCATTAAATTGCTTTCCATGTTATACACTATGGACTAAATTAAAGAGAAAAGAATGAACCATGTTTCTCTTCATCTCTAACAAGAGCCCATGTAACCCTATGTCTAAAAGCACATAAATTCAACACGTAGATTAAAACTTTGGGTATTGCAGCTTAGCTGTGATTTTTACAGACCATAAGTCATTTTTATTTACTGAGCCTGGGTTCACACTAGCTGATTATCAGCTAGTTTTTGTTTGTTTGTTTGTTTGTTTGTTTGTTTTTTATTAGGCTCATTATTGTCTATAGTACAAAACACAATAGCCTGTATGGATTATCCCACTGGAAACAACAGATACTGTTTTTCCAACTCTGCTGAAAACCAGCTAGTGCGTCCCCCAACAATAGTGACTATTTTTTCTTGCAGGTAAAAGATTTTTTGTTAGTTTAGATAATGCTTCATGTATACTTTAAAAAATCTAAAAGACTTCCAATGCAGAAATGTTTAGAGTCCAAAACATATTTATTAAAAGTATTTTCCATGCTGGTCTGAAAAAGACTGTATTTGCATGTGAAGAAAGAAGGCAACAGAATTGTAATACCTCCAGTTTTTTTTCTCTGAATCACAAGTTTAACTCCCACTCTAATTTATTAAACAGTTATCTGGTTGCTTAAAACAGGGGTACAGCTGAGTTGTTTGATGGACGATGCTTTTCTGCTCTAATGCCCGACTTGAATCAAAAGTCGGGCTCAGTGGGGCTAAAAGGATGACTGACATTAAATTTCCTCATATCAGATTCAAGCTTAAATCATGATCTAGCAAGGATCTGATTGGAGGAGCTGAATGCCAATCATTTAGCTCCATCCAACATAACTCAAGAAAGAAAAGTCGGGAAAATGAGAAATTCTAAATAAAGGTACATTTTAAAAAAAAAAACACACATAGCGTATTTAAAAAAACCCACTTATTTCAATAGTAGAACTTCAATTAGTATTTGAGTTTTGACCTGACAGGTCCACTTTACGGGCATGGGGGAAAAGAAAAGGAGGACATTTTATTTGTAAATTTGTATATTGATAATTAGAGGTTGTGAAATAAGTCTTTATTTTTCAAATAAAATTTAGTGCAACATATTATTGGGGTTGGATATGGTCCAGGCTGACAGCCATCACTTGAGTAGTTACAGTTCATTTAAACTGGAGGAGCCACAGTACAAATTCTGCAACCAATTTTCCTTATCGTGCTGCCTTCAGTGAAAAATATTTTTTTGTCTTTCCCTATTTTTCCAGCATTCGCTGTCATGGGCCTGATAAATATTGACAGAAATTCATAGTTACATTTTTCATGAACATTTCAAGGCTCAGATAACTTGATGCATTGTGTTTTTAATGACCCTCACACCATCATGTCAAGCAAAGCATTTCCAGGCTTTAAAGGGTCTATTTGTCTTGTTCTATGGATTACTCCAGTACAATGACTCACAATAATTACGTTTTTTGTTTAAGTACAGTATAATAATGTGAGTCATCTGTCCTGAGCAAATGACTGCTTGTTCTTTCCAAACACTTGTAGTGTAAGAAGACCTGTTAATATATCATTAGAAGAGCACTTGACGTAAAACCAAAAGACTGAGTGTTGTATTGGCATTTTAAATAAAACAACTTCATTAAGCCTTGGATTTCTGCCAAAATAACTTACGGGCTTATTCATCAAAGTGGGAATTCGACTGTCGAAGTGAATTCATTATTTCTTATTCACTAAGCAGCAGATTCCCATAGCGAAGATGCAAATGACTTCAGATGCAATTTGCTTGCATGGCGTGACATAGACAGTAGGAGCTCAGCGCCTAATTTGCCACTTTGGACTGGTGTATAAATGCGAGTTTGGCCTTATACACTGTTTGGATTTTCATGAATAAGCCCTTATAGTCTTGTTTACTCAACCTGCAACCTCATTTTAAATGAGTAACGGTAACTTTTCGTGGACCAAAAACCTAGTCTGTATATTAACATTTTCAAGTATTCCAAAATCAGATCTTTTCTATTTTTTCCATTAGATAAAATAATACAGACATTTTGAATTCCATTCTATAAAGCAGTTAAGCCATGATTACATACAGAGGTTTAATCCCCTGGAAGTGTGATGTATGAACCTCTATTTATACAATGAAGCATCTTGCACATTCTCAGGGTATGTATTCAGGCATCTATGTCTTCCCTGCCTCTTTTTTCCAGGGAATATTTTGTTAAGTATTTTTAGATTATGGTTGTGCTTGTGGCCAAATTGGTTCATATTACTAAATGGTTATTAAGATGTATGTATGTTCAGGACCTGAAGCTGGCTATAAACTGAAATTACTTTTCAGCATGCTTTTCAGCATGTAGAGCAATTGAAAGCATAGTACCAGTTTACAGCCCCTACATTAAAACCCTCTCCACCACTGGTGGTAGCTAGTAGTAGTAATGGCAGATCTACAGTCAGGAACAACTGAACTATAAAACTGAGGATCAAGGAATGCACAACTGGAGCAGGAGAACCATATTACAGTAGACAACAAATGCTGAATCTCAACTAATTACCTGAATGCCTCACAATTTAAATCGCCTACTGTCTCCTCATACAGGAGATGGGAGCAAGAAGAGCCTCCTCACATTGCTCCTCACATTGCTGAGGAAGGAGATTCTTATGGAAGCCAATGACTTGCCTACTCAGAACATCTACTGACATCTGTTGAAAGTCCTGTGCATGTTGTAAACAAAGTGAATTCAGTGGGAAAATTCACTTGTACTTGCTTTCCTGGTGATAATGTTTGTGACATGTGTAGCAATTGGTGTATTTTGGTATATCTGCCATATCCACAAAATCACCATTTCTACTAGTGGGTGTTAGTAAATCCCATTCCTTATGTTGGAAATATTTAGTGAAATAGCAACTGGCTATGAATGTTACAGTTAGGTCCCTTCCTAGTCTATATAATCTAGAGAAGGGGAGGACCCTGGGTCTTTACCTGCATGGTGTTGCAGCTGCAGGGTCTCCAGTCTCCTGGTAGGGGCTGGAAGAATCTTAGGGATCTAAGATTGAGGTTAGATTTATGTAAGCTTGCCTCACAAGGTGAGAGTATGTAGAGGACAGGGCCGGGCCTAGGGGTAGGCAGGTTAAGCAGCTGCCTAGGGCGCAGCAGGAGGGTGGCGCTATCTTGGGAATGGCCCCTTTCCTTAGCGCCATCCCTACCTGCATACTCCTTGGCCCAGCTGTCTCTGCTGTAGTGCTTAGCGCTACAGCGTCCCTCCTCCTCCTGTAACTTCTTGTCAGCAGCAGGAGGAAGTTACAGGAGGAGGAGGGAGAAGGGACACTGTAGCGCTAATTGCTACAGCAGAGACAGCCGGCCCAAGGAGCTGCAGGTAGGGAGAGCGCTAAGGGGGGTGGGTCAGTATTAAGATAGCACCCCCCTTCTTCACAGGGTAGGGACTAGGAAGGAGGGGGCAGCAGA
>WMED01007643.1:0-17472 GCA_019650415.1 Pipa parva
TGTGCGAAGTGAGTCGAGCACATCGCGGCTCACTTCGCACATTGATGAATAAGGGCCTTAATCTTAAGGGGAAAAGAATACAGCTCCCTGTGTCAGAAGTCTACCCTCTCTGTAAATGATGTGCAACTAGTTGGACTACTAACCAATTTAAAGTGTAGCTAAATGGAACTGGGAGAGCAGTGTTCATCTAAAGTAGTTGAAATTTCTACAGCCATATATATTTTAGTTATTGGCAAAGAAAATGTATTGCAAGTATCCCTTGCATCTATATGCTGCATTTATGATAACAATTTGGTGTGCAAGATCAACATCTATTGTAGACTGTTAGCCCTTGGGATTAGTTTGTCTGGTGGGCCCTAAGTGAATAATACATCTATTTCTATGTCACCAATCCCTAATTCAGGTTTAGTTGTAGACAAATTTTGTCATAGTTGCCACTGTCACTTTTGAAAAAATAGTCACCTTACTCCGTACTGGAGCCTTGCCATCAACCCCCAATTCACCACACTGATGTGGCGAAGTCAAACAGGTGATTTTGGAGCACTACACTTTGTCAAATTCACGAGTGCAACTGGCTCTGCCACTTGCTGAGTATGCAAAGTATTTGTGCATGCGCATGCAATGTAATACAAAGAGCTCTGTAAGTTTGTAACTATCGTAGTCGCTCGAATTAGATTCGTATTCGCACACAGACTTTTCTCAATAAGTGAATATTGGGAATTGGCGATCAAATTCAAATTCATAGCTATACGCGACTATTCGACCTATTGGAGATAGGAATGCAGAAAGGATACGGAAACTATTAAGTAAAAAGTGATTTAAGAGTCTAAAAATGATGGGTGATGTAAAAGTGAGAAATTAAATCAGAGCAGGGGAAGAAAGCAGTGCACAGCTCTCTAAAATATTAAGGGCGAGCATTTTCTAGAGTGAGAAATCTGGGGGGGGGGGGGGGGGGTTTACAAAATTCTGACCATTTAAAATCTTAACAAAAGTGTGTGCATTGCTTTTTTATTAAATCCAGGGTGTGAAACCTTTTAGACTTACCCATAGAGCATTCATCTATGTCTTCTGTGCAAGCAGTTCCTTTGTATCCATTAGGGCAAGTGCAAATTGCTTGGCCAGTAAGTGGATTGGTGTCACATAAAGAGCCTGCTTGGCAGGGATTGCTAAAGCAGGCATCATTTTTGTGGCAAAGAAGACCTGGAGGGCAATAAAGTATTTGTAATATTATTTCTCGGAAGTATAAAAGTGGGAAATCATTTCAATATACCATGACTCTTATGAAAGGCTTAAGATTCTAAAACACATTGTGGATCCCAATAAGAATAAACCTTTAACTAAAATAAAAGTGACCATACCACCATTTAAACCAAAATGACCATTGGAATCACTTAGTTTTAGATCTCTTTACCAGCAATGTCCTTGGGGCATGACTATTTGTACAACTAACTGCAAAGCGGGTAGCTACATCTGGTCTTCACATTTTGTGTCTGAATGATCTCGGTGTTGGCTTATCTAAACTATATGCACATCCTAAAAGTATGTGGTATTATTTGCAATATTCCTAGGAAGAACAGAAGAATAGAAGCACAAAGCAGTAAGTTAACACTATCCAGGACATCCAAAACGGTGCAGCATGATACAGTATGGATTTTAGGTGGCAAATAAATTCATTAATGTAACCACTTTGCAGGCAAGATGATGACACTAGTAAAACAAATTTACACATTAACTATACATATTTCACTTATTCCAGAATTAAGACAATGATCTAGCATCTTGTTGTGTACCAAAATTTGTTATTCTGCAATCCCTATAAGCCAAGTTTTTTAAGAAAACACAAAGCTTAAAACTCAGGGCTTTTACATCCAATAAATCCTTTATACAGTTACTGTGTAGAAAAACTTGCAAGTTAAACCACAAATTTTGTATTCCTGGGCCATCCAAACAAGTAAACAGACCACATAATGCCACATAGCCACATCATAAGTACAACTGAACATTTGTTATCATATCAGACTAATTCTTACCAATCTTTCCTTTAGGACAAAGACACAAAAAAGATGCAACCCGGTCAATGCATGTGGACCCATTGGCACAGGCAGCAGTGGCACAGTCGTCAATGTTCTTGCTACAGTCATCTCCGCTCCATCCGTTGACACAGACACAGTTGTAGCCTCCATTCCTGTTGGTGCAAGTTCCTCCATTTTCACAGGTATTAGGCTGCAGCTGGCACTCATCTACATCCTCTGTGCAAAACTGACCTATCAGGAGTATCATTATGCACAACATCAGCAACTGCCTTTATAAACACATTCACAATTGTGATGTTTTGATTTTATAGATATTTACTACAACGATTTTTCCATGCATGCAATTCTTTTATACTGCATAGTTTCATTTAGAATAAAGTCATCCGCCTATAAATCTGCTTCTTTAACCCAAAGATAAATAACAAAGATAAATGCATCCTAAATTCCTTTTTTTATGCATCAGAGGCACTGTAAAATGTGAAAATCATATTGTGGAACACACTTTAAGCATGTCATATCAAAAGCTACATTCTGTTACCCATAAGATTTAGTAAAACTTTGCATACAAGTCCAGATGTTTGACCTGTTAAGTTATGCTTCTGTAGGATGTCCTTCCAATCATGTACTTATACTGTGCGAAGACTTCCAGGAAGAACATTTTCCAAAACCTGCCAACATGTGCAGACTATAATAAAGATTTTCACCAAAATATAAACCCAGATAGTCTAACCCCCAAAGAGATCATGATATGTTGATATGTTCCTTACTCTTTATTCCAGCTTCACATAAAGTGCTATCAAAGCCCGAAGTCCTAAGACCTACCAGTCCATTGAGAAGGACACTTGCAGTTGTACGTGTTCACTCCATCCACACAGCTTCCTCCATTCTGACATTTGTGATTAGAACAATCATCTATGTTGTTTTCACAGTTTTTTCCATCAAATCCTGCAGGAATAACAGAGTATATATGTTGATTACACAGTCCATGGAGTAAATGTAATACTCCAATATCCAAATGACTTCAGTGAGATACAATAGCATTGGGGTGTCTTCTCTCATTTAGTAGAATAGTAAAACAAAACAGTTTAATTTGCAGTGCTGTGCTACCAGTCTGAGTGATACTGCAGCAACAAGTTTATTATTCTATATGAATGATTTCCTATAGCCAACATCATATTGTGCCTGGTTTCCTGTCTGGCAGCAAATCTAGCAGTATGGAATGTCCAGCAGTATGATAATGGCTTCCTTCATTTACTTCCGTTAGACTCTGTTTGACATTCAGAGAACGTAATTCAATTTCCCCAATTGCTTTAGAGTTAAAGGGGAAGATGTGAAAGCATTTAGCTTACCCACAGCTCTCCAGCTCTGCTGAAGTTAATGTACAACTCCAGTCATCCAGATAATCTATAAACTCAATAGCTTTTTAGGAAAACTAAGCTGGAAACCTATTAAGTCAATACAAACTGAAAATCTCAGGGGCCTATTCATTAAATGGTGAATTTGACAGCCATTTCATGTTTGCATCACTTTATGTCGCTACACTCCAACAGACACAAATTCACTACTCCTTATTCACGAAAAAGTAGATTTTCTGGGCGACGATGCAAACACCATAGTCAGTCCAACAAAAGCGGACTCATAGCAATGTGAATTCAAACAAGTAAAATTATGTAATTTTCCCATGATTTCCGTGAAACCCTTTCAATGAGACAGTGTTCCTAGGTCATGTTGTCACTTGATTGCTATATTTTCTTTGTCTTTTCAGTGTAAGTTGCCATCAACCCCTTACTTCACCACTTTGATTTGGCTAAATCAAACCGGCGAATTTGGACCAGTACACCTTGGTAACCCCCCAATGTGGTTTGTGAGGTCTTCTAAACTTTATATAGTTTCTGTCTAACTAAAGATAGGAGTCCAATACTCTGAAGGATAAATGGTCATTGTAAAATGAGGATTAGCCTTAAAAAAATTATCTTTGGTTAATTCTGATTAATATAGGAGACCGCATGGTCTCTCTGCAAAGGCAATAAGCAAACAAGAGGATAACTGGCTAGCAACTCATGGTAAGGCAAGCCTTAAATAAATAGTAAATGGCTACTCATTAGCATACCATGAAATTATCCAGGAATAATGACACTGTCCCTCTGGAGGTAATGTTACTGGCACATTGCCTATTGCTTTTTGATTGAATGATGTCAATAGTGATGTCTGTGGGGCACACCACTACTATATTCTGATTGGCTATGTTCCAGTGATGAGGCAAACCATCAGGTATGGAAGGGGGTGTACTAGGGTACTTGTGCTAGGTATTCAGGACAAGTAGAGGGGGACCAGCGACTGTGGGACAGGACCTGAAAAACAAGCCCATACTACTGAATCTGGGACACGTATGGGATAAGCATTAGATACAATCAATCAGTCTGCAAAGAGCCGAGCATGAATGGAAGTGGATTATTTCTGTTAGTTATTAATCATGAACAAGGTGATTGTTAGAATAACAAAATCCTAAATAGAGTAAACACAATGAGATATAGCCATTTAAGCCATTGAGTGAATGACTAGAACACTGCTATATTTGGCTACACATTTTATTTGCTCTAATCATTCATTTATCATCCTGACGAATAAAGACTTGGTTTTGTATAATTCAATAAGCTACAAAACAACGCTAGGAAAATGTAGTATATATAATTATTCTTTACATATTAAGCAATATATATGATCCTTTTAATGTTGCCTGTGGTTGCATTTTTCTCCTTTCTATATTTCCTGCTTTTAGTGTCAGTATTTGTTTTTAATATATTCTTTAATGTATTCTATGGTCTAAAAACAGTTTGTTTTTCAGCATTGATGTATTTGAGAAGTTAACGGTTTTGGAATATGTGGGTTTTTGTAGCTGCAAATCTAGCGTAGAACCAACTATAATTTGTTTTTTTTATTAACCATGATCTTCTTGTTACACAAGCTAATTTTAGTAAATCATGTGTTATATCTCAACTTCCTGTAGCAGTTCTATGATATTTAAAGACAGGAGTTCCTCCAAAGGTGCCACAAACATAAAACTGTAGCACCAGAAAGATGATAAACACAGGCATGAATTAAGACTAGTGAAGTTACCCCTGGCAACCAATTAAACATTTAGAGCCTCATTGACTAATGTCCAAATAGTCGCACAGAGCTGTGAATTCAAATTTATTCTCCTGCCTCTTGCTTCTTGTTACATCATTCTTCTTTTCTTCAGCTTCCAGCATCATAATTTCCTTCATTTCTACATTGCCAATTTGATCAAATACAGAAGCAGTATTCTGAATTAATACTGCTTTTGCGCTCGCTCACATTAGTGATGTTGAAAAGTAGGAGCGAAGCTGGTTCTGGAAGCTGAAGAAAAGAAGACTGCTAGGAAAAGAAGCAGGAGGCAGTGTTGGACAAAAGACCAGCATTGGTAAGTATGGGGAGACCACCCAAGTTCAACCACCTCTAGATGGATGAGAGGTTTAGTTCTTCTTTAAATAGTAAACTATGGGTTATTTTAGACCCTAAATTAGGTGTGGGGTGTTGCTGTGTTTAGGAGCTAGGAGACTGTAACAGTTTGTAACCAATACATGCAATTCATTGGGTGCCAGGGAATCTTACTTAACCTAAGTTTATAGGGTCTTTAAGCAAGGTAATCATTATTTTGCTGAGAACATGCAGACGGATTGAAAGAGTGTACACAATATAAGCACATGCTGGCAATCTTTATGAAACATGTTGTTATGTGCATGTTGTTACATGCATGTAGTTACCTGCATGTAGTTACATGCATGTCATTATGTAAATTACAAAGGGCTTTAAGATCACAGCATATTTATTGCAGTCTCAATCTTGCTTGTTACCTGGGAGGCAGTTGCACTCATAGCCAAATTCACTTGTCTGGCGACAGGTACCCCCATTGAAGCATGGGGAAGGAGAGCAGGGAATGAAGCGGCTCTCACAATGTTGACCAGTGTAGCCAAGTGGACACTGACATTTGTAAGATCCTTGAATGTTCTCACAAGATCCTCCATTTTTGCAGAGCCCAGGATTGGTGCACTCATTCACATCGACTTCACACTTCAGGCCAGTGTATCCAGCCTGACAAGCACAGGTATATTGATTCTCATTTGGCATGCACGTACTGCCATTGCCACATGGCTGAGAGGCGCAGGCATCTATAAACTTGCAGTCTTTTCCTATAAAAGAAGGAAGATACAACATAGCCTGAGAACTGCTTCAAGTGTTACACAAAACACTTTTTCTTTAAGTCCCCATTTTCAATAATAAGAAGTAGAAGTGCCATGTCTGAAAAGCAAAATAACATATTATAAAACTTACCTGGCACTAAATGGGAAGTATTCACTTTGATCGGCAATCGAGTCACTTACTCTATAGCTATTAAACTTCTCTCTGGCTCCCACTCTTGGCCATCATCGGTGGTGCAGAGCAGTGTCGTCATCACGCCTGTTAAAGGCATGCACTGTGATGATTTTGCCTCTCAGCATTGGGTGAACTGAGTGGCAAAATCATCACAGCACATGCCTTTAACAGGCGTGATGACGTTGACACTGCTCTGCTCCACCGATGACAGTCAGGAGGGGGAGCCAGAGAGCAGTTTCATAGCTATACCGAAAGCTATGAAACTGCCGTCATTGTTGAAGGTAAGTGACTTGACCCATCTAGTGCCAGGTAAGTTTTATAATATGTTATTTTGTTTTTTGGCTTCAGTTCTCCTTTAAAGCAGCTTACAGAGTTTCTTTCATCAGTTTATACTGACATCTTTATCTCAGTGATTATCTTGTTCTCTGACAAGCAATGAACAACACAGGGAATGTCTGGAATGTTTAAGTCCCTGCCATCTTTACTTTCAAATGATGACATCACTGCTATGTCATCAGGCAAACTGAATGTATCAAAATAACGTAAATGTCTGTGTTAGCCATACCACATAGTGAAACTGCCTGTCTCACTCCATTTCAAATATTCAAAACTACATCTCCCAAAACCCACAGTCAGCCATCAGCTGGTAATACGCAGAAAGGCTGCAGCTCATTGCAGAAGCAGGCTACAAGTTAAGCCTTCTTGTTTAATTATATCCCGAATAAAATAATCTAACTACATATGGCAACACACTTTTCATTTATTCAATCTATTTGTTTTACACAATAGCACAAGATGGGAGGTGTGTGCCCCCTGAAACGTTGATCTGCTGTACACTGTAACAATGGTCAGTAAACTATTTTACTTTATATACCTCATGTTGTGTGTGCAATCTCTATTTCTTTTTATTTACCTATTTTCCTAATCAACCAGCCCACACTTGGCAGGGGATTTTGATCAGCTGTATTTCTGAATGATCTTTTAACCAGATTCTTTATACAATCCACACGTGTGGGGGGTTGTACATGTTTATTTGGTGGCAGTGAGAGATGAAAACTGTTTCATTGTGAGTGATTCATTTATCAACTGATGCAGTCAATCAACCACAGATTATTCTGTGCAAACTTTACTAAGTGTATTCATATGTGTATAGTGACCTTATGGTGATGTATGTGGAAGGAATCATGGCAGAATTCTTACATTGTTTACTTGCAATATAAATACAATAAACTGTGTATGTGAATTAAAGGAGAACTAAACTTTTGCTTGATTTCTTATTAAATTGATAGGTCTGAGAAAAAACAATAAAACTTAAAGCACTGAGATGTGACTCACCATCTAGAAGTTATGAGCTACTGCAGAGGATATTTTTCTACAGTGTCAAAGAGCTGGTGTATCTCCAGACACTTGCAGCAGCCCTTATGAACATGTTTAGAGTATACAATAACTGGATTATAGTTTTGGAATTTTGAAACGTTTAAAAAAAAAAAAAAAAAAAAAGCTATAAAAAAATGTAATAATCTTTTACAACAAGTATCTTACCCCTCCATCCAAATGGGCAGATACACTCATAGGTTTCCAATGTGAGCAAGCGGCAGGTGCCCCCATTCATGCATGGCTGATTAAGAGAACAAATGTTTGCAACAGGCTGCGTACAGCTTTCCCCACTGAATCCAAGCTCACAGGTACACACACCCTTAGAATAGTCAGCACTGACTGTGCATGTTCCTCCATTGTTACATATTGTTTCTTGGCATGGATTTTGCAGTTGACAGTATTCTCCAACAAATGCATCTGTGCATCTAAAGGCAAAAGAAAACACACATATGTAAATAACTTGGATAAGTATAAACAGGTTATCATTTATATAATAGATGTTGATAGATAATATTAAACTCGGCCCACACATTCACAGATAATCTGCTGATTCTGTAGACTGAACCTACAGACAGCTGACATGCATTTAAAAGCAGCCACACAAGCCAGGACAGCAGTAAAAGGATAGTTAAAGTCACAAGTGCTGCAGTGTAACCCCTTCCAGTAGGCTCAGCGAGGCTTATACATGAGCAGTCAGTCAGGGGCTGTGCTGTGTAGACCTGCAGTGGTGACGCTGTGCTCTTGTTTTACTGTGAAATTAAGCATTCAGCTACGTATCTGAAAGGGTGGATTCTGCTAAGCCCAGACTGGCTGGCATCTAGTATGCCTGTGGCTTTAGCTGCCCTTTAAAGTGCACCTGACAGAGCAAAGTGATCAAGTGCACTTATGGACTCTTCCGCCTCAAGTGCTCTGTGGCACCATTTCTTTCTTCTTTTTTTTAAAATTTCTCTATTAAAAGTGCTAAGGGATTACTTTGACTCACTTTTTGGGATCCTCACTGTGAATTTTGTACTAAATCACAAGGAAGTGCCAAGCTCCCTACATTCTGTGTCCCCAGTGACAAGACATTCAAGACGCTGAGCTATGAAGTGAAGGAAGGTTCTAGAAGTGCAAGTGATGGAGTGCACCAATAAACTCTTGTCGGTTCTTCATGCACCAAACTCTTCATGAATTTAGATTCTATTTTTATTTAACCATCGTGTCATTCCATATTAAATACACTTTCCAGTGCTGTAAAGGCCTGATAACATGTGTGAGTTCTTATGTACCTTCTGCAATATTTTTTAGTTTCCCTCTAACATTCACCATTAACTCTTATTGTAGATGAGATCATGGCAACTACAGAGTTGAGTTCCTTTATTTAAAACAACCCCCCAACTCAAAATATAAATAACCGTACAAACGCATGACATAAGGTTCTCAACAGGATACAGCCTTCTCATTATTAATACAAGGTGAAACTTATATGCTGCGTGAGCAGGAAATCTGTGGGAAAATATGAAAATTACCATTAAAAGAGAGTGGTCACAGCAGCATTATACCATCTATGTTGGTGGCATGCTGCTCTCTTTTAATGATGTTTTAATAAATCTCCAGTTTTATCTTCACATAGTGTGGAGGTTACTGGGAAGCCTTTCTTTGATTTCTTTAGAACACATTAGTATCCCAAGAACAAACCGTCAACTGCCCTCCCAGGAAACTGATCCCATTAGGTTCCCCAATCATCAAAAATGTATACTGCATGCAGTTAGAAGGCTTCATCAAAAGGAGCAGTCATTTACAGTAGGCTAGTAACACACTGCAACCAATCAGCACTTAGAATACAGTGGTCCCAACCCCATGCCTATTACCATTTCCCCTCCATCTAATGTGCCTCGGATTATCATTGCTATAACTAATCAATGGGCAGTCACTGTATCTCAGCATATTGCAGAAGTTGCATCCTGATACTGGCGCTATCTACTTTTCTCAGCTAGCGGCTGCTTGACTGCTGAGAAGTTGCAGGAGCTTAGGTGTGATTGACTGCTTGAAAAATACCCCAAATCAATGCAGGGACTGGTAAGAAAATTGCAAAGAATAGGTATCTTTTGTTTCAAAACACCATAAAAAAATGTTGGATCCATACACAGAAACTAAAGTTTTTAAGGGGTACATTATGCTATCTAATCATTAGTGTTTTTCTCTGCAAACAATCTTGACATCACACATTTCTATATACAATATATAATATCTGCAAATCTCTTTATTCTATTACACAACTCTCCCAATAAACAATTAAAGGGACATGTACCATGGACAACATGCCTTATGTTTTTGTGCTGAACACAGCATTGTACCACAGTTCTCAAGACGTATGTCTCAGAGTACTTCTCATCAATCTCACTTGAAATTATACAAACACCTTGTCCAAGTTCAAGGTTTTGGAACAAGCAAATAATATCAGTAAAAACAATGAAAACTAGGTACAATGAAAAGAATAAAAAATAACATACAGTTATTTAATTGTTAATAAACAAATGTGTGATTTGTCATACATAGGTAAATATAAAAAAAAAAAAAGTTACTTTTTACACACTTAAAACATCTACAGTGTTTCTCTAAAATACCCACTCAGTTTGCTAAACAAGCCAGTGGAGATGATTTTCATGATTCGGATCTAAATAACTCACAAGAGGACCAAAGTCTGTAGCATGAATAGTGCCAAAATGATTAGGAATATGGCATTATGGGTAATTCCCCTCTTATTTACCTGTCCCCCTATCAAGTTCCATTATTGAAGACACAACAGTTTTGCTTCATGGCCTCCTTCCACTACCCATTTGTTTATGGTGGCACACAGAAGCAAAGGAGAAATAACATTAATCTAGTATATTGATATATGTTGAGATACCTAAAATAAGTAAATAGTCTTAACTCTGTAACGGCTCATCTTCTGTTTAAATACACCATGTAATCAACCTAATAAATGTAATCATTTCCATCATTTCTATCTTGTTCCTCATGTGTCTGATAATTGTTAAAAGTCATGTGGACAGGGCACAGTTCTTCGGATTTCTAACCCTTGCCTCACACACGTTCATATTTTGTGCAGAAGTCTTACTAAGGAGTTAACTCCCCACCCAGTTTAAACTAAGAGTTTCCAAGGCTGTTGAGGGAATGTGATGAGGAGGAAGAGAAAGAGAGAGAAAAATAAATCTTCTTTCAAGCACTCTTTTTATCATGTGGGTACAGTCATGCACACAGCTGCTTCTTATAAAACTTGTTTCTTTCAAACAGGCAGGATTTCAGAAGAAATAGTCCAGGCCTAAACCACTGGTACTCAAGCTTCCTCATAAGCAACTCAGCCACTTGCTCTTAAAGGGCCAGAGTGCCAAAAAGAAAAAAAAGAAAATTGCTAGCTTGGAATAGCAGATAATCATATGCGTTACTTAAATTAAAATGTCATCTTTCAAGACCAGTAACAACCAAAAATATAAATCCTTATTTGGATTGGCATGGCAGTTATTCAAATGCAGCACTTGAAATGTTATTGTTGAAGATTGTGAATTATTTTGTTTTTGGTCTGTTTTCTCAGTTTGTCTCCCATAGTTGAGTTCTACATATGGTGTCAATTACAGGCCTCTCTCATCTTTTTAAGTGGTGGAACTTGCACTATTGGTGACTGACTAAATACTTTTTTTCCCCACTGTAGTTAATGATATCACTGGTTTTTCCTATTTACTAAACTGTTCAAAAACATTTTTATCCCCCCAAAAGAACTCTCCACCCTCAGGCTGACATAAACCCATTATTCCTTATGGAGATGGTCCTGTCATTTAACCGAAGACCAAAATATTTTCGAAAAGAGTCATCAATATGAATCTGTAATGGAAGGAACCCTCATAGAAAAGCATTGCAAAGTTTCCCCTGTTAACGATTTATTTTGATGGGGAAACATTTGTATCAATTGTTTATAAATCAGGGAAATCAAAAAGTACAGGAAAGCAAAAAATGACAGTGAAATGGGGTCAAATCAATAGATATGGTTGAATTAGTCATAGTAAATATGCCTACTAGATGTGTGCACTGTCCTGCTGAAAACAGTGAATCGATATAAAAAACCCTGTTTCTCCAGGGTTAACTAGTCAACAATCATTTTGACTTTTAGAAATATTCCCCTTTAAATGTTATAATGCACAGTCATTACAATTACATAGGAACCATAATGAGTGTTCATTACAGACCCTGGAGTGCAAGTGTTAAGTCTTTCTTTCTGATCAACATACTCAGTGTCCTAATAATAAAACTGAATTTTATTAGCCCATTTCTAGTAACCGTTAACCACAGGAGGAAACAGAATGACTACAACTCTCCTTAAAAATATTCAATTTGTTTTTTTTTTGTTTTTTTTTACTGCCTGTAATGTTGAGCAGGGTAAGGTACTGTTACAATATAACTGAAAGAGTCACTTTCCTTTTGAATAAAGTATCGTTGCTGTCAGAAAGAAACTTATATCAGAGCCATTCCAATAAATGAAATGTTCAGCACAAGAAAAAAAAAATCAATGAAACTTGTAACAATACAACAGAGCTTTGGTAGGAAGAAAAAGCTTTAATACAAAATAAAATAAAAACTATTCTTAGTAGAAGTCAAAAACAAGTATATCTATATAGCTTAGGGAGGTGTACTTTTAAACAATGTTCACTTCATTTATACCAGATCAGATTGGTATTCAAATACACAAAACAAAACAGAATTCAAATTGTAAGCGCCAAGACTCTATTTACACTAATATTTAAACAGTTTTGTTGGCTGACCTACTCAAAAAAGGTCACTTTTACAGACAAAATAGGACAGCAGATGTGTGGAGGATTTTCTGTTTCCTTGTATGCAGGGTGGGAGAGGGAAATCTGTTGCAAAGGGAATTTTATCTAAAAAGTGGAACTAAACGGTATTATCTTTTTTATATTGATATCAATTAAGGTTAGCTTAGTTTACTCTCATTGCATGCGACCACATTTGTTTCAAATTATTATATGGAAAACCCTTCAATATATTCCCTCTGGTTCAATACTTATCCCTGCAGTGTATGTCACATACAAAGTGATGTCAGCCAATCACAAGCTGCCTACTGCTATAAACATGGTGTTTTTGATTGACATTACTGCAGGGTGAAATGATCTAAATCAGTGTTTCCCAAAGTTGGTTTGTTTGTGGCCCGGTTATTTTTGTGCTTATCCTTCGTGACCCGGCACGAAGGATAAGCACAAAAATAACCGGGCCACAAGAGCGCCACTCATGAATATTAATGAGCGGTGCCGTGCGCATGCACGAAGTCCCTTACCTTCGCGCACGGCACCGCTCATGAATATTCATGAACCGGCTTCTTCATGATGCTACACGCATTTTACGCCCTAGTTTTAAGGCGTACAATGCGTGTAGCATCATGAAGAAGCCTGCTCATGAATATTCATGAGCGGCGCTCGTGACCTGGCATTGCATTTTGGTGGCCTGGTACCGGGTCGCGACCCGGTATTTGGGAAACACTGATCTAAATAATTGCATTTTGGAAAAGATGCAATGTTCTTTAATGGATAACTTGATCTTGATTCACTCAGCCACACTAATAGACCAAATTCAGTGCTGTTCAGCTCTTCTGTCATAAAGGACCAGCCACTGATTTAAGACAGTTTCCAAATCTTCTTATTTTTTTTAAGTTTTTTGAATTAACTATTTTTCAGAACTCTTTCTTCTTATTTCCCTTTTTTTTTTTTACCTTGTTTTTAAATGGTCTACTGGTTACTTTGGACCAATAAAGGAGAAGTATAGTCAGATTACATCTTTACATATGCAGTACTATACCATTGTAAGAAGCGTTTCTCCCCAGTAGATGTTTCATGTGAAGCAGGATGATTTATTACACAGCCCTGGAAAATGCCCACACCAGGAAATGTGTGTAATATAACTGCTAAAAACGAGAAAAGCTGCCTGACTGCAATTGGTTAAGCAGTGTGCTGACCTTTTAGCCTCATCAGTCATATTTGTTTACATTCATGGAATGCAGGAGATTAACTTGTGCGCAGGTGTTACATTACTCATTAGGCAAAAATGCCCAGGGGTGGGTACCTTTTCATGGAAAACTGACCAGTACACATCACACAAATTTCCTGCTGTGGGAATTTTCGACTGCTGCCTAATAAATAATCCTGCTGCAGATGAAACATCTATTGGGGAGAAACAATTCTCATTAAGGTATAGTACTGAATATGTAAAGATGTGATATGACTATCGTTCTTCTTTAACTTAGAAACCAACCACTGAATTAAGTATAGAATGGAAGAACAATACAGGGCCTAATCAAAAAAAGTAAAGAAAATAAACTCTAACTGAAACAATCAAGCCTCAGGTCAGTTTATATTCTTTTCCATGAACCAGTGACCAAAAAGATTAATCAAAATAAACCAAAAAACGTGCAATATTAATAAGTCAATTTATTAAAAAAAAAGTCAAAACAAAGATCAATATTAAACTTTCTCAGAATGCCGCTATCTACAACATAATAAAATTGAATTCTAAAGTGGACAACCCCTGTACAGGAGCGCTATAATCTGTAAATTAAGAAACATAAAATACATATTTATGCTGTTACATTACTATAATATTGTAAGACATCTTTAATAAATGATTACTGAAACCCTTTCATTTCACATTTTATTGCTACTGTGCTGATTAGATTGTTCAGTACACCTGCAGCTGATTGAATATATGCAATCCTAAGCCCAATCATATATGTACAAACTAAGTCCTGCAAAAGGGTTGGCTTAAAGGTATAAAATTAAATCGTGTTTTAAGAAAGATTACAATAAAATATGTATAGCTTTATCATCTGTATACATTGTTTTCCTTGCAACTACTAAAGTTAATGTCAGATAATGGAGATTTAGTATTAATTTATTGTTCTCTAAACTTACATACTAAGCAAAAGAATCCTCTCATGAACCTGATCAAAGATTTACTCTACTTCAGAGAAAGGTCGCTGTGAGTGGCGCATACATAATGAGTAACCTCAAATATACACTATCCATACAAAGGTCACTCTAAAGGTTTGTGCACAAAGACATTACTCTAAGCTGTACTGAAGAGAATAATGCAGTTCAGATACAAAGAAATAAATTAAATTGTGTATACAAATGTCTATACAACGTTACTCAGATGATTAAATATAAGGTAAATAGCTGAAAACGTGGACAGTGGTACTTTATGGATCTGGCAGTACAAGAGTGTTGGCTATATCATTTTAAAGTGAATTTAACATCCACGACCTTCTCTTCATTTCGTTGAATCATCTCAAGGAAACCTGTGTAGATCTTCCAAGTGCCACCTATCTTAGCATGCACAATCCTTTTCTTACAGATAGGTCAGTGGTGGTGAACCATTCTGGCACGGAGTGCCTTTTCACTCACAAGTGTCATTGCCCGAAGTGCCGGCGCTGGTGAGTGAAGTCATCACGCCTGTGTCAGAAGAGGAGCGCACACGCATTGGGGGAGGAGAGGTCCCCTGCAAACAAGCGCTCCTTCAGTGCAGGCAACGGATCCAGCTTGAAAACTGTCAGATTGGGTACGCGGCCTGTACTGAAGGCAGGTTTGGCGATGGATCACGTGCCACCAGAGAGGGCTCTGTGCCATAGGTTCGCCACCCCTGGCCCAAGTTGTTGGACATATTGTAGTAGTGATATTTTTGTATCATGCAGTTCATGTCTTTATCAGTCTTTATCAGTTTTGAGCCCCTGGATTGATGAATGAGTATCTCATTTTCTTTAGGGGAGTATAGAGGACAGAACATATAACTGGTTATCACGTATCTGCATGCACTGCTCCAAATAAATGGTTTATCTAGTATGTAGTCTAGTCATAGCATTGCATATTATAGTATACTGCAATTAGCAGCATCTTCATGGAAAAAAACATATGAACAGAAAATGGGGGGGGGAGTTGTTTTTTTTTTTATTTCACTAACTTTTTACCAACAATTTACATTTTGTCACTATTTTTTAACAAATTCTATATATTCTATGAATCCACTTATTTAACATATACTATATTATACAATTTTTTTTAAAATTTTACTTATTTTATGGAGTGCTACTTTGGACAAACAGTTTAAGTCATGTCTGGTCTTTTCTTAGTAAAGCTATGCCTTGCATGGGTGAAATGTTGCACTTTACATTGCATGGTGCTATTTGCTCAGATGATATCTTGTTGAATTGTAGACTAGCATGACCAGAAAAATGTTAGCCCATGGCCAAAAAAGTTAATTCCAGCCTGTTGCTGTAGGCACCCATAGGATTTTTGTGACCCAATCCACTGATGATGTCATGTGAATTCTCCAAGATGTCACATGCAGATCAGCACAACTGTACAACACAATGGAACTGTGATCTACAAAGCTCTGACATCTGCCTGCCTGAAGTGATTTAGCTTGCATTGTGACTAGCAAACATTACTCAATGTGATTCCCTTCCATAAATCCTGTACAAACGTTTCACAGTAGGACCAGACAGTTAGTATAATCTAATAAGCAAGCAATGAACTACAGATCCACCCCTAGTGGGCCACATCTGCTTTATGAATGATCAGTGAATGTAGTTGGTTTATCCAGCCACATGTAGAGCAACATTCTCCCAAAACATGCATTGCATATTTCCCTCCTTTTACTTATTCAAGGACAAAAAATATTGGTGCAATCATATAGCACAAAGGGAATAATTGCACTTCTAAAACAACTCTAGGGGCATATTTACTAAAGTCGAATTGATTTTTGTTTTGAAATAAAATAAACAAAGGTATTTTTTCACTAATATTGACCTCTTCTCCTATTTACTAAGCCCCTTATTTAAGTTTATGGCACTTGTTATTGCTGAATATGGATATTGCCAAAATATAATGATATTGATACTGATACAATGGATCGCTGTTCCAACAAATTTATTACGACATTTACTAAAGTAGGTGTTTTTTTTTATTTTTTCAGTCAATTTCAGCTGCATTACATTTTGCCACTCTCTGGGTGGCGTTATTCATTATTTTCAATGGGCACGAAGTGTGATTCTAGTTCCCAAGTTATGTTTATTGAAATGACATAGATAACGTTATCGATATTGATACTGATATACATACGGATATCTATATTGAAAAGTTAACTTTTACATTTAAATTTACAGTAAAGTCCATGAATGCTATATAGCGTTAAGCGATATTGATATCGATAAATTTACCACGTACTTTGCCGTGATAACGTAAACATCACAGCTTGATAAATAGCTAACAGCAAAATGACTAAAATTTCCCCATTAGATTGAAAGTGATATTCTTATTTGAAGTTCATTGTAAGGTCTTTTAAAAAACATATAATAGAAGACTGGTATAAAACTCTAATAGTTTTTTGCGTGATCTATCATGCCATATATATAAGCCTTGCTGCTAGGACAGCCCTGATATAACTTCACTAATATGCAACCCATAATAACCATCTAATTCAGGCATGTCAAACTCAGGGTACCCCGAGGGCCACATGAGTAACAAGAGATTGTTGCGAGGGCCACACACAGCAGCTAATGTCACACACGTATAGCAGTTATGAAAACAAGATATGAAGTAGTAATATGTAACAGCAACATATATTTGCAGTG
>WMED01007644.1:0-17472 GCA_019650415.1 Pipa parva
ACCAGCTGGGGAGACTCAAAGCACATGTGCTTTGAGCCTGCCCAGCCTAGAGGCGCGCGGTTGCGTGATCACATGATCGCTTCATAGTACAGCCTCTCAGCCCGACTCACCGTGGGATACCTTTTAAAAGGTAAGTATTTTTTAATAGATTTAAATGACAAAGTTGTTTAGTCTAGCATACTATGCTAGACTAAACAATGTCATTTTCCGGTGACAGGTGCACTTTTAATAAAGATATTCACCTTTTTGTTGAAAATAGTGGTTATACAAATTTTTATTGGTTGATCTTTATTTCTGTTTTTCATTTTATTTGATTTTGTTTTACTTCATCTTATTTGTTTCTAGGGGTCAATGAAAAATCAGTTCATCTTAGGTTTTATTTTTTACTCCTAATTGTTTTTGTTCTAATTTGGAAGGTTATGTCATTCGTGCACCCAGATGCCCATTCCAATATAGAAAATAGAGGATTTAAACAAAAAGTTACACAATTTTAAAACTGACAAAAAGATGATCAATTATACATCACCTTGGAAAATTGCTGTCTGCAACATATGCAAAAATTTGCTTCAGTTAGAAAAAAAAACTGAAGTGTTCTGGTAGCTTACATATTCAGTAAATGTTCCCTAACGTTTTTAAATGTTAAAAGTGGGTTTGGACATTGAACAGAGGGTGATACAGAGTAGCTAATTATAGGCAAAAAAGAGAAGATATTTCTATATGTGGTGCACACAAGTTTATTAGAAAAAATATATAAAAACACTCAAAGGAGGGGGTGAATTAAAAACATTTAAAATAGGACAAAAAACAACAAGGCAACTGCTATGTATAATATCTATCAAAGTGTAAATAGATATCCCACAAATATTATAAATACCGGTCAGCGGTCATTGTAGTTAGTAAAGTCAGTTTTAAGTCCCGGTTCAATATCTGCCAAAATGAGCGCTCCCAAAGTAGGGCTGAAATCAGGATCCAGTTTAAACGTGCTGTATGTCAAAAGTAGCGGTAACCGAGGGGAAAGATATACCGGTACCCATTTACAGGCACTGCGTTACTGGGTCCCGGTATATCTTTCCCCTCGGTTATCGCTACTTTTGACGTACAGCATGTTTAAACTGGATCCTGATTTCAGCCCTACTTTGGGAGTGCTCATTTTGGCAGATATTGAACCGGGACTTAAAACTGACTTTACTTTTTAAATGTTTTTAATTCACCCCCTCCTTTGAGTGTTTTGAGTGTTTTTATATATTTTTTCTAATAAACTTGTGTGCACCACATATAGAAATATCTTCTCTTTTTTGCCTATCATTATATATTATATATTTCTGTGGTAGCACTGAGCTTATATACTTAATTTATGCTAACAGGTGTGCTGGAGTCCGTTAATTATTTGCTTGTAAACAGAGTAGCTAATTGTAGCATACTTTACTCCATTCACAATATTATCAGAGACTGGCTTTTGTATATCCTTGGGTAGAAGTGCCCTCTGGTGTAAAGGGGTGCTTAAATGCTGTATTCCAAAGGTCTGAGCTCTGAATCTATAGATGTGAAGAGGTCCTTTACCGTGTTACAATCCGTGACCTAATGAGACCTTTAGGGACATAACATATTAGTTTGACCCTTTTTTCCTGTCAATTTTTGTTTCCCCATAGAAATAAATAGTTATCAATTAAATATCAATATTGTCAGTTGTGACAATACCAATGTTGTCAGGAGCACATTTTGTAGTGTTTCCTGAGCTTTGGTTCTTTCCATTACAGATGTTGATGGGAAAACATTTTGGACTGTGGCTAAGTGACAGGACCAATTCCATAGAAAATAATGGGTTTTTGCCAATCTGAGGAAGGATAATTCTTTTGGTCAATAGACTATAGGAAATAGGAAAACAATGATATCTTGGGGGAATATTAATAGCCTGTTTCCCCTGTATTTAGAAGTTGAAAAACTTTTCAACTTTAGTAAATGTCTCACTATGTTTTGGCACAGGTAAGGGTATAGAGAATATAGTCTATTATATGGCATTTCTAGAAGATTCTTCTCCATGGAAAGATTTTGGCTAGATGCTTAGCAATGTTCCTTTTCAATGTAGCCATCCTTGCCTATATTTTATTCAATATTGCTTTTTCTGGTCCTTCTGCATTTGTTTTGTTTTTATTTTTGTAGCGGGTGGTTGTATAGAATGTGGGACTACTGTCTTCTGTTGATCTTATCCACTTCTAGTGGCTGTGGTTTATTACCATGAAAGCTGCATACCCCTCACTGTAATTGCTGCTCTGTTTGTAACCTTGATGGTATGAATAAGTATGCTGGAGACCAGATTAGTGGCTTGAGCTGGGTGTTTTTTGCTGTAAATGCGATGTGCTAGTTTAAAGTTTCTTGTTGGTATATGAAGGCATGGTTGTATTGCTTGTAGGTCTGGAGCTTTGTAACCTAACTTTTTTGATGGCAGTTACTGTTTTTAAATGATATATAAAAATATCGAATTAGCATTTTTTTTTTTCTTCATGCATTTTCTATCCCCACTAAAATGTGTTTTGTCATTAATAAGCTTGCATGCGTAGGTTCCTCGCCCCCCCTTTTTAATTTTTTTTATTTCCTTAAGGTGGAAGAAGGAATTGCAAAATTAAGAAATGCTGGAACTGAGCAAGACTTGGGGATACAGTATAAAGCCTTAAAAGCTGAAGTGGATAAATTAAATATGATGACTGCAAAGAGACAACAGGTAAACTGGAAATCAATAAAATGCTTTATTACAATTGCTTGCTTTAGCAAATATTATGTATGACTTGATGATTTATTGTTAAAAGAAGAATCCATTTTCCGGATACATGCCTGGTAGAAAGTAATAAGACTTGGATTTTTTTAAAATAAATGATAGCATTGAATACATTAAGCAGCTTCTAGATCAACAAGCAAGGATTATATATGATTATAAATATTATTATATAGGAGTCAGCATATGAATACTTCCTATGGGATTACAGTATAGATTCTGTAAAAACATAGAAGCATGTTAAAGGGGAATTATAGTCAAATGACATCTTTACATATGCAGTACTATACCTTGGTGAGAAGCGTTTCTCCCCAGTAGATTATTCATGTGATGCAGAATGATTGAGTAGGCAGTACTGATAAACTACTACACCATGAAATGTGTGTGTGTGTGTGTGTGTGTGTGTGTGTGATGTGTACTGACCAGTTTTCCATGAAATGGTACAAGGCTTGTTGTTGTGGACACAGAAGGCGGTGGCGATGGGAACAGTCTGAGGAGGAGGAGCAACGAGTGCAGGAGGGCAGAGACAGGTAAATCACGTCATAATAAGCGAAGCTGTGGGTCCAAATCCAAAATCAATAAAGGTTCGGTTGGTGAGAGAATGCAACCCCCTACTCAGCTGCTAAAAGTGGGTTGAAAAGTTGCTGTGGGAGGGGCTCTCCCACAACAACTTTTTAACCCACTTTTAGCAGCTTCTCCTCCTCAGGCTGTTCATGTCGGCACTGCCTTCTATGAGGACACTCTGCCTTCCTTTTTCACGAGGTGCCCCCAGTCACAGCTTCTTCTTCTACTGACACCCCCTCAGTGCTAGGAAACCATCAGAAATGAGTGATATTCACAGCAAACATCACTACATGTCACCCGCAGGAACTCTTATAAGAAGGGTTCCTGCGGGCACTTCCGGTGCCAGAGCGGTTCTCGACCCCAGTAGGACGGCCTCGCGACCCCCACCGACCCACAGGTTGAGAACAGCTGTGCTAATACTATGGTATCAAATTTTGTTTGAGTCTGGATCATTGTATAATAAACATCCTTGAATGAAATAAATTGTGTCTATGTCTTCTTAGTGAGAATTAGTGTTAAGTCTTAATAGTAATAGAGAAAGGAGGGGAGGGGAGTGTGAGTTAGGGCAAGAGAAGAGGGAGGGGGGTGGAGAACTTATTCCTGTGGGGTGCTTATATTCGCTATTGATAATCTAGCAATCGTTTATAATGTCTTGGTATTGATTTGATTCAGTGAAGTGGTACCATCTATGCCAGATGATTTGGTTATCAATTTTCTGCTTATGGTCATGTGAGGATAATTCCTCAAATTTTGCTAATTCGGATGTTTTCAGGATCCATTCCTTTAAAGATGGGGGTGTGAGGTATTTTTCCAGTGCAAAGGTATTAGTATCTTAGCTGCATTTAGAAGTTGAGTTTCTAGTTTGGTGACAAAATGTTTTTCTGGTGTAATGGATAGTAGGATATAGGATGGTTGGTGAGGCATCGTGTCGCCTGATATTTCTTTAGCAGTATCTAAAATTTCAGACCAGTATGTTTAAGTGTGCATGACCAGAAAATGTGTAGAATGTCTCCCTTTTATTTTTTGCATCTCCAGCATACATCACTTGCTGATGGGAATATGGTGTGTAGCTTGGCCAGAGTGTTAAACCATCTAGTTAGGATTTTATAATTGGTTTTGAGGATCTTATTCTTAACTAAGCATTACAAACACTGGGCAAATTTATTTATTTATTTTAATTGTTTGTGTTCTACTTTACCTATCCTAAACACTCTTAAGGCACCAAAATGTTTAGCCGTAGTCCATGTACTATCAATAAGAAAATGCATCTTGAACAATATAGAAGGTTTTTCTCTTTTTATTGTACTTGTGGATTGATGTGATGTAACTTTACTCTGTCATTAGAATTGTATAAATTTACTATATGCACTGTAACTGTTTTGACAAAATTCAAAACTAAATAAAGAATATACAAAAAACCAAATGACTACACCAAACCCTCTTTAATTAGAGAGTAAATCATATTGTGCTTTTTGTTATAGGAACTGAAAGATATTGGCCACAGGGATCAAATGGCAGCTGCTCGTGGCATCCTTCAGAAGAACATTCCTATACTATATACTGCTTCACAGGCGTGCCTCCAGCATCCTGATGTAGCTGCCTACAAGGCTAATAGGGACTTGATCTATAAGCAACTTCAGCAAGCAGTCACTGGCATTTCAAATGCTGCACAAGCCACCTCATCAGAAGAGGTTGCACAACAGCAAGGAGGGGGAGAACTGGCTGTCGCACTCAACAATTTTGATGTAAGTAGTTTGTTGATCAGAGTTTTTTATTTTGTTTTCAGAACTAGTTCCAGTGGTTTGATTACATTTAAACTATGGATCAAACTGTTTGTACAAGATGCTGTTTGGCACCATGTATTTAAATGGAAATATAGTTGTATAGAGAGAGACAGATATAGAGATGAGCTTTTGGGAGATTTGTACCCGGTTTCCTCCAAAATAAAACTTAGTGCAATTTTTTCCAAACTTAGAAATATAAGTCCTCTCCTGCAGTAATGTACTGGAACTATACCGTACCAGTACAGTGTCCCACAAATAAGGCCTAACTGCAGTAAAGTACTGGAAATATACCGTACCAGTACAGTGTCCCAAAAATAAGGCCTAGCTGCAGTAAAGTAACGAAAATATACCGTACCAGTACAGTGTCTTAAAAATAAGGCCTAGCTGCAGTAAAGTACTGGAAATATACGGTACCAGTACCATATCCCAAAAATAAGCCCTAGCTGCAATAAAGTACAGAAATATACCGTACCAGTACCGTGTCCCAAAAATAAGCCCTAGCTGCAATAAAGTACTGGAAATATACCGTTCCAGTACCGTGTCCCAAAAATAAGATATCCCCTGAAAATAAGACCTAGTGCATCTTTAGGAACAAAAATTAATATAAGACACTGTCTTATTTTTGGGGAAATGTGGTACTCCCTTTATCAAGTCACAAGCAATACTGAATTCAGTTAAGAAGAAACTGTACTAGCAGTGGTAAATATTGTCAGGAGGTCAGCTAGAGTTTACTACATACTAGTTATCGACATGGATGCTCTATTGAAGCACAATAAACACTCCCCATAATTAAGCAATGGTGTGTTTTAAAATTCACTTTTTCATGCACTTTTTTTTTTTTAAATTATATTTGTGGAAGTATAAATACCCACATACATTTGTAAGTCTTTACACTGTTTGCACAATGCCAACTCTAGTGGGTGAGAGCATCTGTTGGTTGGATAAATAGTAACAACATCAGAAGGCTTCTCCATTTCACAAAATTAGCAAAAAAAATTAGAGTATCAGAATGTTGATGGCTCAAATGTAAACGTAATAATTTGTTTTAATACTGCTATTTGTGTTGAGCGCTGCTAAAATGCAAAGTGATGCAGGCCTTTACGTATCTCTTTCCTATTGGTTTGTTATCCTAAAGACACTTAAACCTCTGAAATAAATAAGCAAGTTTGTCCATTTAGGCAAAAGACACAATTTGTGGAAGCCTATGTTAAAAAAATAAATATATTTAGATCTTCTTTTCCCAAATTATAGATTAAACAAGTTTTAATAGACCATCAGTAATTGTAAACTGCATAATAGGGATATGCTGCTTTACCCTTTTTGGGACAAACTAGAATTGTGTAATGCTGCACTTTCACCTGCTATTTTCTGATCCTGTTACTTACTATGCCACAAGTGGCTGTTACATGCAGGATTTCATCAGTAAGGGATTTGTCAAGTAACACTGGTTTTACCAGTGTGGCCCCTGCATTTAACTGTGATGCCAACATTACGGCTGTCGTCATTTCCATTTTATGTGGCTTAACCCCGCGAGTGCTGCTGTCCTTACAAGTGTAGACTTCAAAAATATAGGTTATTTTAAACTGGATGAGTGGTCTGTTTTTATATTCAATCTATGAAGATTTTGTTAAATGTAATTTGTCCTTTTTATTAAATTAGAAACAAATCATTGTGGATCCCCTTGGCTTTAGTGAAGAAAGATACAGGCCTTCTCTGGAGGAGCGCTTGGAAAGCATAATTAGTGGAGCTGCACTTATGGCAGACTCTTCCTGCACAAGAGATGACCGTCGGGAGCGTATTGTGGCTGAATGCAATTCTGTGCGTCAGGCTTTGCAGGATCTTCTTTCAGAATATATGGGAAATGTAAGTTTAATATTTGTTCTTTGTTGCTCACGTTATCTGTTCTGTTCAGTATGTTGATAAGATCCAAAGGAATCCAAACCACTATTAGTAGCTCAGCTGTTTATAAATAACCACAAAGCTAACATTTCCATTAAAATCCTAATTAGTAGAGCATTTTGCTTTTTACGATTTATGACTGGAGAAAACCAATCTTACTGTACAATCATTTCATTCCCCCTCCCCCCCAAAAAAAAAGAACTCATCTCAGTCTAAATAGTAAAGGCTGACTGAAATTATCTACTACCAATATAAAATATTGCGTTTTTTTGCAGACTGGACGTAAAGAACGAAGTGATGCTCTTAATTCTGCCATTGATAAGATGACCAGAAAGACCAGAGACTTGCGTAGACAGGTAATGGTTTCTTTTATGTCTATTTATACAAATCAAACTGTGGTTTAACAGTTAGTTTGTGTATTTTAATTCATTATGTATAGCTTAATCCATATGTGCTTCCTTTGCCAGAATTGAGGCTCCTTCTGCCATCTGAGCAGACCTGAAATGTAATATGTGGCTCCTTTTTTTGAGGGTCTTTAAACCTAACATCCATTTCCCTTTCATACCCCACAAAGGAAGATGGTTCTTTGTCTTGGTGGTTTATGTTAGCCTTTTTGATTTTCTTATTTTGTTTATAGTCTTATTCCTCCTGTTTCCAACTTTGTCAAGGCAGTAAGTAGTTTGCTTCCAATAAAAGCAACCTTGACTACCTTTCATCACCCGAGCAAGAGAGAGCATCTTGTGAAAGCTTTCTCTTAGTCACATGCCACACTGGGACACTATTAGTGTAAACACGATAGATTCCATGCCCCAAAAAGAGAGGCACACTGCAAACTTCTAAAAACTGTCCTCTGCCTTCCACAAAATAATCTTTCTGAATCTTCTGTAGTTAAACTCTTAATTGCTTACTTAACTATGAAATCTGATTAGGTATCTACATCCTGTCTACTGATAATGGAGTGTATGTTCCTTTTGGATTATTATTACCCTTGGTTCAAGTTTGGAATTTAGACTCTGACTCTGTGGTGGGTGAGAGAATCCTGGTGCAGGATTAGTTTTTTCTTCTTTCCTTTGGGTATACATCCATTAACTAATCTTCTCCTGCAGCATTAACTTTTTGGGGTGTGATACTGAAAATGGTTCTATTTCTAATCAGACTCCACAATCTGTGTAATTGGGAGCATTCAAGATGTTGTTGTCCTCTGCTAGAAGATAAAGAACTTATCTTACCTGTGATTCCAGGTGTCAAAGGCTGTCTTTCTTGAAGGATTGTATACAACACTGATAGTAGTTAGCCTAGATCACCAAACAGGCCTATCTTGTTGCCTTTGATTCTGTGATGATTGCAGGAAAAACTTTATATGTAAGGGACATCTAATGGGTGTCTATTAGAAGCAAAATAATAACAAATAGACAAACTAGGGACTAGGCTTCTGGTCTTTCCTAACTGTAAATGTATCCTTGCTTTTTTGCCTAATTATAGTAAGACATTTTTACCATATCCACCATTCTTCCTGTGTTTTTCCCTGATTTAAGTGGCGTGCTCATCTGATTTGTACCCATTCCTCAACCACTGGTTCCTGCATCCACCTTCCACAGATCCTGAGTCTCGTCTACTGTGTTTCTGTTATTTAGTGTAAATGCAGGGGGTTTATTCTCTAAAGTCTGAATTTGACTGTCGATTTCTCAAACAGCGGATTCCCATAGCAAATCCACGACTGCGACAATTCTCCCATTGTAAAGTAACAACTGTGACAATATTCTCATTATAAAACAGTGACTGCAACAGGACCAGTCTATTGCAACTGTCTTTACTTGGTGAATTCACACCTTGACACAACAATTCGGACATTAGAAATTAACCTCCACAATCTTTAGTCAGGCTTTATACCTTTCTGTACTTAATGCTCTGTTGTTCATAGAGGTACAGACCTTCTCAAGACTTGTTTCCTATTTTGTGTATTTCCAGAATCTTCTAAAATGTGTTTCCTCAACATTATGTCACAAAAACTTTTATTAGCAGAAAGGCTTTGAGCTAACCCTCCATGTTTGTTAGTTTTAATCTTGGCCTACTTAATTTAATTTTAATAAATACTTCAGTGTCCACCAACAATCACAACAGTAGGGTTCTATTTTTTTATGCTGATCCCCCCCCCCCCCCCCCCCCCCCCCCCCCCCCCCCCCCCCCCCCTCATACCCCCAGCAGCACTGCATGGGGAAGGCTTAAATATGTGTTCTGTCTGTTTGTATTTTTTCCCCCTATTCATTCCTAAGTTGTAGTCACCTTTGGGTGTTTTGTTTTGCTTAAAAATAGACATTTCTAATCACACTCCAAAGTATCTTTTGTCATTTTTTTTTTAATTTGTAAGTTGTTAATAGTAACAACTATGCCAGCATAGAATATTAATGTGGTTTAGAATAAACATAACCTTTTTATATGCTAAGGCTGTAGAGTAGCAGTTCGCAACCTACCTGGATCCGCAACTCCCGCGATGACTTCACCGTGTCTGCCTGTGCTTGATGACAGAGCCTTGCATGGGGATGTTCGGTCACAACGTCATCGCGCATCACGTGACGAAGTTTGGCCACGACATCACCATACAGGCACTCCTGTAGAAAGGAACCTGTGCTCGCTACCGGAGTTATTTAGTGGTGCAGCTCGTTCAGCGAACCCTGTGAGAGAGTCGTTCAACCCCCACAGGGGTCGCGACACACAGGTTGAGAACCGCTGCAGTAGAGTTTGCGTTATGGCTGTATGAAAACAGTACAGGTGAGATCTACTTGTAACCTAAATATCTATTCTGTTCTAGTTACGAAAAGCTGTTATGGATCATGTCTCTGACTCATTCCTGGAGACCAACGTTCCACTTCTTGTCTTGATTGAGGCTGCAAAGAATGGGAACGAGAAGGAAGTAAAAGAGTATGCTCAGGTGTTCCGCGAACATGCAAATAAGCTGATAGAGGTACAGCAGATGATTTTCATCTTTGATTTGACAATCTGGCTAGTCCATAAGTGTGTTCAAATATTTCACGAGAATAGATTTCTAAAGTGAAATGAATTTTTCAGTAGGTTTCATAAATATTGTATGGATTATGTATTAAAACTCAAATTGTTTTGTGTTTACATACTCCTCTAGATCAATAATGAAAATCTATTGCTAAGGAACAGGTTATAAAATATGCAAAGATGCAATCTTACTTTATTATTTTGGCTAAAAAAAAAGCGTAATATAATGGAGAGGACTGATTTTACTAGCAGAGTTTTATTAGAGGAAAGATGGCTTCAACCAACAGAGAGACAACACAAATCAATGAATATCAGACATTCATTTTAAGAGAACAATTAGCGAGTCTAAATAGCTGCCGTGCCAGTCTAGTGGGTTTCATTTTTTTTCTTCTGACATTACTGGTACTGTAATAACGAACTCTAAATAAATAATGAATTAAAAAACTGTTCCTTTCTGGTGCTGCACTTGTAAAACTTTTGATGGCTTTGCTACTAGACAGTGTTTCTCCTCCTCCGCAGGTCACTGCTACTGTGGGCTCGTTAGGGCTGCCATCGTTAGAACAGTGAGACCAAAGAATGTAAATTTCTCAAATAGATATTTATAGTTAATGTATATTGATTATGTGCTTCCAAAAATTATAAATTGTGTGTACAAATTAAGATATATTATTAGCTTTAAAAATTGTGCTTCTGGGGACCCTGTATATTCTTTATCGAAGGCACCATAGAAAACAATGAGGCTCTGGGTGAGATCTGTTTAACATTGCTGCTATCAATAAAGATACGAACAGGCCATAAGCAGTAAAATACACCAATTCAGCTTCAAAAGTTTTACAAGTGCTGTTTTTAAACACCTTCCATGATAATCCAAACGTGTGAAAAAAAAATACCACTTAATGAAAGCCGATGAAACTTACCTAGTTTAGGACACACAAGTGTATTACGCGCATACACTGGGTCCGGAACGCTGTGTGTCGTATTTGGCTGGCTTATATACGCCATGCTCAAAATGCGACACACAGGAAGTGCTTTGAACGTCGAGGGAGCGTTCACACTGTCGCTGGTAAGTACAATTGGAAAAATACGCTGGAGCATATTTTTTTTTTTCCTTCACATGATTGTATGATGCACTGCGCATCATATGCTCATGTGAACCTAGCCTTAAAGTCCATACTGCTGTGTGTGTGTGTGTGGACAAAGACAAATACATGCTACTGTAGTGTATAAGCAATTAATACAGGAGTGTTCATTGCAATTTTAAGTTTATTTTTCTGTTAGTAATGTGTACTATGTTAAATGTGCCATTATAAACAGAATTACTTTGTTGTAGGTTGCCAATTTGGCCTGCTCCATATCAAGCAATGAAGAAGGTGTTAAACTTGTTCGCATGTCTGCTGGTCAGCTTGAAGCTTTGTGCCCCCAGGTATTTCAACAAAATTTAATATCTAGAATAAAGCATTGCACTTCATAAGCATTGTTTCAGTGTAAGATGTCCATAAAGTTAAAATACATTAAGTGTGTTTTATATGGTGCCAAAGTAGTCTTTGTACTTTGGATTATTTTATTTTAATTTTTCTTGTTGTCTGAAGTAAAATAAACTGATTTTGTTTTGTTTTTTCTTTTCTTTTTTCTTTTACTTTTTGTTCAAGTTGTGAGATTTTCTTTCAGTTTGTACTTCAAAATGTATAATTCTTTGTAAGAGCAGCCTCTAAATTCACATTCCAGCCAATGACTATGCTTTAACACCAGTTGTTCATATGTATGTAAACTGATTCCTATAGTTGTAAGTAATAGATTAGGAAGAAAGCAGCATGATGAATGGTAAATTAAACCATAGAATTTTGCTGTGGTACAAACAGCGACAGTGGCCTGTTTCAGGCAGCAGCCCTTCATCAAATTAATAGTTCTGTCTCTGTACACCAAGTAAACTGTAAACTTTTTTCTCCTTAAAGGTTATAAATGCTGCTTTAGCTTTGGCTGCAAAACCTCATAGTAAATTGGCACAGGAAACAATGGATCTTTTTAAAGAACAGTGGGAAAGACAAGTCCGTGTTCTTACTGATGCTGTTGATGACATTACATCAATTGATGACTTCTTGGCTGTTTCAGGTAATATTTTATCTGGCGTGTGAGAATGTATGTTTTAGAATGAATTCATCAAAACTTTAGTCCTCCTTTGGTTGTATCTGCACCACTCTCTCCAAGGAGTTCTGGGAACATTTATAGCAAAAGGCTGCAATCTGCGATACCACTAAGGATACCAGTGGGGGAAATGTGGGGATATACTTAGATGGTAAGCTCTACTGGGTAGGGACCCTCCATCCTCTTGTCTATCACAACCTGGCACTTAAAGTGATTTTACACTTGTAATTTACTCACTTGTATTGTGTAATGCACTTTTCCCATGTCTGTGTTATATTTGTATTGCTGAATCGTACAGTGCCGCGTAAATTTGTGGCTCTTTATAAATTAAAATTATACATTAATTCATTCATTCATTCATACATACATACATACATACATACATACATACATACATACATACATGTCCACCACTTCTGAAGCTGTGAAAATGCCTCTTATTGAGTCTTGGTGAACCTGCTTTTCAGAAAATGTTCTTGTAGATTTATAGATACTCTACCTTTAATCTTTTTAAGAGAGCACAATCACAAACCCTAGAATTATGTATTGGTCTGTTAGTGGTTTCCTATCACTGAATTCTGTTAAAGTTAAAAGCATGTTTTTAAGAAGCAGAGTGCTAAAAGCATTCAGCTAAGGCCATGGTCACACTAGCTATTTTTTCAGCTAAGCAGGAAAAATAGTCTTCATTGTTTTCTGCAGGATAATCCACACAGACTATTGCATTTTGTACCATAAACAATAATGAACCTAAAAAAAAACAAAAAAACCTCAGCTGAAAAACAACTTGCTTGACCCTGGCCTAAGATTGCAGAAATGGAAGCAAACTCCCTGCTTCTTTTCTGCCCTGATGCCAGGCTCAAAGATGGAGTTGATGGGGCTGGACTAAATGAAAAACTTCCATTGTAGCTCCTCCAATCAGATCCATTCCAATTTGTCATTTAAGGCAGTGATGCCCAACCTACGGCCCGTGGACCATATCCGGCCCAAGACACGATGCTGTCCAGCTCTCGAAGTTTCTGGCAACAGTTGGGAGGACTTGGTCAGCTTATTACTGAACAGGATGTCAGTTCAGTAATACGCTGTTTGCAGTATCTCAAAATTGGTTGGAACGCTAGTCACGCTGTCACGTGTTTGGATATGGTGCATAGTATCTGATATATATACTTTTATAATAAATATTTTTCTTACAGAGAATCATATCTTGGAGGATGTGAACAAATGTGTCATAGCCCTGCAAGAGAAAGATGTTGACGGTCTGGACCGAACAGCTGGTGCAATTCGTGGACGTGCAGCAAGGGTCATCCATGTCGTCACTTCAGAAATGGATAACTATGAACCTGGTGTTTACACAGAAAAAGTTCTAGAAGCTACTAAGCTTCTCTCCAACACAGGTATCAAGTGGATGTGAGGTACATAGTCTACTCGTAAAAGGCAATGTTATTGTTTTATGTATAATTGGTTGTATTTTAACTTCTTTCCAGTGATGCCACGTTTTACGGAGCAAGTAGAATCTGCAGTTGAGGCTCTGAGTGGAGAAACTAATCATACTATGGATGAGAATGAATTTATTGATGCCTCTCGTTTGGTGTATGATGGCATTCGGGATATTCGGAAGGCTGTGCTCATGATAAGAGTATGAGAAACTTTTTATTAGACTTTAACCAGTGGGCTTTAAAATCATGGGATGGCCTTTTAAGAGTAATGTTGTCAGATGGCCTAAATAATCAGTTTTGGCAAGTTAGCCAAAATCCTATTAATTTAACTCCTTATGTAACAAAATTCCAACATGCACTGAAGCTGACATTCCTGACATCATGTGATATGCTAGTGATTAAATTTGTTAATATTATTATTTAAAGTGTTTCTATTTTTAGACACCCGAGGAACTGGATGATTCTGATTTTGAAACTGAAGACTTTGATGTGAGAAGCAGAACCAGTGTCCAAACTTCTGATGACCAGCTCATTGCTGGACAGAGCGCAAGGGTGAGAATTTCACTTTAGCGTCAAAATCACATGCCTGAACAAATGTCGTTGCCTTTTAATAGCTTGTTTTTAGCCTTTTCTTATAATACTAGTGGGTAGTGTGTGATTATGTCGCATACAGAGGGAGGACATGAGCTGCATCGGGGAGCTTTTTATCTCACGATCTTGGGCATAGGATCATGAAATAGAAACTGATCGCATACCAGTAATGTTAGTCTACTTTTACAGGTTTCCTGATTCCATATGAAAATATTAATTTGTCCTGTACCTTTAGCAGTAGAATTAAATGTTTTTTTTTTTCTCCTCTATCTTCACTTTTAGGCAATCATGGCTCAGCTTCCACAAGAGGAAAAAGCAAAAATTGCTGAGCAGGTTGCTAGCTTCCAGGAAGAAAAGAGTAAACTGGATGCCGAGGTGTCTAAATGGGACGATAGTGGAAATGATATCATTGTTTTGGCTAAACAAATGTGCATGATAATGATGGAGATGACTGATTTCACTAGGTGAGTTTTATTTTTTCTTACAATGATTACTGCACATGGTTATTAATAGAAAGTTTCTGCAATGATTAAGGGGCTTAGTAAAATATTGATATATATAAACTGCATGCTCTACCTTCCTGATTTGGATTATAAGCATCTTAATTTATATAAATTTCTTTAAATGATTAACGACACTCCATGTATTTTTGGCACATGTGAACATATCCATATTTGCTCTTCATTTAAATGGTAAAGGTAATTGACAAAAAAAAATATATAATTTCAGTTACCTTTTTCTTTGGTTCATGTTGAAACACTGAGCTAATCTTAATGTGCTTTCCAGCACTTTCCAAAACATGTTAATTATGTGTCTTGTAAATAAATAATTAATTATACATGAAACTGTTTCTGTTCACAACTCTTTTTACACATACACAGGTCTAGGGGCAGAATCTGCCCTGCACAAGTTGCTATTTCAGGTTATGCAGGCAGTGTTGCATGCTGGTTTGCCTGGCCCCCTAAAGTTTCCAGCAAAGACATATCTGCTATTTCCGTAGTTACCTATTAGGCTACACTGAAAAGCTTTCTATTTTTATGGTCGGCTCTACAGGTTATAATTGAGCTAGTATGTGTCTGAAGAGGCACATTTTGCAATTATAGGTTCAATATGGAGTCCTTTCAGTGCAACTGTTATCATAAGAGGGATCAAGCGTAACAGTTCACATTTTTAATTATGAAAGCACAAATTTGCATCTGTTGCAATCCCTTTTTTAGAGAGAGCATTTCTACATAAGAAAAATCGGTAAAACGTTCTTTTGTTAATGTTACAAACTGTTTTGTGTTCAGAAGTTTGAAAGACTTCAGAATGAAAAAGCTTTGAATTTCTGTTGAAGTATTACACACGCATCTCAAACCAGATGATATGATTAAGAAAAGTTGCTGTTTTAAGTATTTCAGATAAACGAATACATAAGTCAAAATGCAGGTATTTAATGCCACCTTTATTGTATCATTTTAAGTAACTGACTTTATTTTCTTTCTTCACAGAGGAAAGGGACCACTAAAAAATACTTCAGATGTAATTAATGCAGCTAAGAAAATTGCAGAGGCTGGATCAAGAATGGATAAGTTAGGACGGACAATTGCTGATCATGTGAGTCTGAACTTTGGAACACATTGGTGGGAGGGGTATGTCAAGCATTGTAGAAAAGCACAGTTACTTTGTGTATGCAGGGCCGGCCCTTCCATTAGGCGGAATAGGCAGATGCTAGGGGCGCCGGCTGTCCAGGGGGGCGTTCGCATGCATTTTTTTTTTTTTAAAACTAGCGACTGCACTGTTGGAGGTGAGTGGGGGGCGGTGCACCTGTCACCTCAAGGGATCAGATTGGAGAGGCTACAATGTCTATTGTTATTTAGCTCTGCCCACCAGACACTTGTGAAAGAAAAGTCAGGCTGACAGCAAAACAATGTAAAATGGTACATTTTTTAAAATACATATAGATTTACAAAAACGTTTATTTCATTAATAGAACCTAAATTAGCATTAGTATTTTATGGTGACAGATGCACTATTTAACAAGTGGTGTTTGGGTGGAGTGATTGGAACCTAGGGACTTAGTAAGTCATAAAAAAAGGTGGCTAGTGCCACTGTCCGTTGCATTCTTTCTGTCTGGGCACACAGCCTAGGTAAGACTGCAGGGTTTTACATTTCTTAGGAGGAGAGGAGCTTTGCAATCTGCACCTGTTACTGGGGGAGGCTATCTGTTCTTATTTGTGCAATGTTTATATATTTTAAGATGCATTTAATCTATATGATTGTATTTTTTTCCTAAAAATGTAATGTAAAACTTTGGAGTGTATTATGGTCCAGTGCATTTTTAGTACACAGTAATGAAAAACTAGAAATGCAGTAAAATTCCATGAAACCATAATCTTAGTCATAATAGTCTGTGGTTAAAGGGGCACTATAGTTCTGATATAACTGCACACATACATATAAAACTCCTTTATACTAAGTCAATTGCTGACACAAATAGTTTAAAAAATGTTTAGGGAAGAAATAACACTTGCAGTTTGTTTCCCTTAATTAGTTTTCCTGAGAGCTGACATTTTCCTACTCCCCCTCCTCTTTCTGTTCTGCAAGTCAGGCAACAGGAGAAGAAAAAGCTGCCTGACTGCTATTGGTTAAGCAGTGTGCTGACCTTTTGACGGCATATATTAAGCTTGTTTACAGGAGATTACAGAGGGAACAATAACTTATGCTCATTTGCCAAGTAGTAAGTAGGGCAAAAATATCTGGGGGAGGGTACCTTTTCATGGAAAATTGGCCATTACATGTCACACACACATTTCCTGGTGTGGGAGTTTATCAGTGCTGCTTACTCAATCATTCTGCATCACATGAAACAACTAATGGGGAGAAACGCTTCTCACTAAGGTATAGTACTGCATACGTAAAGCTGTGTTTTGACTATAGTTCCCCTTTATTGCTAGATGGCAAAACTGCAAGGCAGAAAAAGCAGTGTGGGAAAAACGATTGGTTGACCTTACAGTGAATGACAATTTGAATCCATTGCCTGCCCAGTTCTGTTGGTTGGTTTAGAGGCACTTTGAGAGGAAGAAGGGTACAATGTGCACCATTAACTTAAACCCTTTAACTGCCAGCCTATTTTTTTTCCCGTGCACCCTGTATTGCCAAGCTGTTTTTAAGCATTTTGCGCTGTAAGTGTTTTACCAAAGATTTTTCAGGGAAAGCAGTATAATTTCCAGGACAATTATATATCGTTTTTTTCAGCACACTTTGGGCTTTTACATGCAATGTCTCACTTGTCATTATTTTT
>WMED01007645.1:4239-17472 GCA_019650415.1 Pipa parva
TAAATTTTCCCAGGGCCCCAGGCATAGTGACTAAATGATGACAGTTGAATTCTGACTTTGATAAATAAAGTTCCACACTCTTCTGGTGGCATTAAAAGAAAAAATAAATTAGGTGTGAGGAAATAAACTAGATCAGTAGCCTTATTTCACCTTTTTAGCCATTTCTGGCTGTAAAACACTGCTATTTTATTCAGCTTTGTACCCATCAACTAGTGGTAGTTCTCCATAGAAAGGTTTCTCAACTTTGTATTTGGTTTATAAGGCATCATTTAAAGTCACATGTTCTAGATTATAGAAAGCATTTGACAGTGTGTGGCAGGTAGAGATTTGTTCAGGATGTCATAGTAAGAAGTTTTCCAAAAGAAACCGGAGAAGTTATGGTACATGTACATGGTTAGAACACCTAAACTAGGAAATTAACTGAAATACTGAGAACTCTGATTATCCAGTAAGAATACTGCAAGTGTGTGAGGTCACAGAGCCACTGCCACCTGCTTCTGATTATTTGTTTTCAGAATTGTAAGGCCTGAGGGTCAAGCCAGTGGCATGAGATTCCCCAGTGATAAGCTGAAGAGGAAGTAGGTGAACAAGGAGGGGCTTTTGTAATAAAGTGGCTGGAAATTAAAACAGCTAAAAAAAAGGGTAAATAATTTATATTGCAAAAATGCGTTTAACAGTGGGAATTAGACAAACCAACAGTTCAAGCCCAGACTTTTCCTTTAATTATTAGTATATTGTAGATAATTGTATTCTAAAACAGCTTGCCATTAGACTTCATTTTTTATTTGTTGCCCTTTTCTAATTTCTAAATGTAACTTTTTGTTAAGAATTTTTTTCTTGTTTTCATTTCTGTTTACATTTAAATAGTTTTATGGTTGCTAGAGCACATTAACCTAGCAACCTGCCACTGAGTAAGCACAGACTGGAAGAGCAATAGTACAGGGGCTTGAACAGACAGGTAAGTAATGAGCCTCTGATAAAGTGAAAAAAAGATGGCTGCTGAAAGTCCGTGACCCTTACCGCCAAAAAATTAACCAAAAGCAACACAAAAAATTAAGAAAACAAAATAACAGAGGGCATTATACCTCTTTCTGTAATGTATAAGTATATTAAAAGGGAACCAAAGCTCATTAGCAGTAGGGGTGATCCTTAAGTAGGGAGGAGGGGGGGGGGGGGGGGGAATACTTACCGATGAGTTTATTGGCTCCAGCGCTGCCTCCTGCTCTTGTTAGAATGCAGTTCCTTTCTTCCCAGTGCAGCAATGCAATACTCTTCACCTTGTGCTTTCTATTGAAATGGTGTGAATCGAGCAAGCGCAGAAGCAGTTTTACTTTAGAATTCTGCTTCTGAACTTGCTCTGCTTGCTGAATTTCAAAAGGAAGCAGGAACTACTAATATGCAAATGTGGAACAAATAATTAGTACAGCCTTAATAAGGCACGTAACCATGGACATAAAATGTTGCATTCTGGAAAAAATAGAGTATTATGTTTATAGAGACTAAACTAAAAAAAAAAAAAAAAAAATCAACATAATAATCTTTCTTTGCTGATCATGTGTGAAACCTAAACAATATTTCCAAAAGATCATTTCGTTTTACAAATATTTACAATTCAAGGTGGAAAAAAAAATGTAACAATGCTATCAAGTTATATGTGTAGGAATTCCTATTGCCGATTTCAAGCCAGCTCAAAAACTAGAAAATAACATTTTTGTGGTTTATCAAAGTAAAGATTACATTTATACATCTTCTGCATCACAACTTTGGGTAAAGACTGGTGAGCAGAGGGAGTTAGGCATTCCCAGATAACACTGGGTTTAAGAGTCATTGTTGTCCAGGATTGGCTACAGAAAGAAAAAGAGATCAGAGCTTCTGGGGGGAAGAGTAAAACCAGCAATGAGTGCAAACGAATGAGGTCCTTAATGGAATAGACTTACAAGTCCTAGCTGTTAGTAAACTGAAAAAACAGCTTTGGTTATAGTTGCACAATAATTAATTTAGGCAACTACCTAGCTCTGCCCAGCCAGAGAGTTAGTGAAAGGTTAGATTTCAGAGAGTCTAATGGGTATCCAACTGTTGTTTAGGGATATGCAGTGTCTAAGGTAAGCCTACCACCAAAGATATACAGATATATTCCTAAAAAGCTCTTCTTGGGTCTACTCATGTTCTCAAGGGTGTTTTATCCCATTCTGGTGGGTAAAATACCCTACTTACATTTTTGGATATTCTGTTTTATCATAAATACTGTATAAATGGTGTTAAAATGAAAAAAACTTGGTGCTCCCTAGAATATTTCCCATCTGGTTCTAGAGACTTCAGGATCCCTAGGGCCAATACTATTTGGGCTAAACCAAATAATTTATTGAGATAAAGCAATGCCAGATGCAATTATCAACAGAGATTGGTAAACCTTTTTAAAGTCAATGCCACTGAATTACTGAAACATATTTATTATAAGTTGCAGGAATCTGACAAATCTTTTGAGAATCATACAGCACTCAAATATTAAAATGATATATTAAGAGAAGCATAGAACAGAGGCAAGTATATTAGAAAATAACGACTACATTGAAGAAAAGCAAGTCTATATTAGGATTATTGCATGGCTTCACAAAAACGTGTCAATGGAGAGAAAAAACGCAAAGCAAATAATCTCCCACTCTGACCTGCCAGACTGACAAATCAGGATAAGCTGCGACAGACATGTGACCTTATCTTAAAGGCCCATCTGCTACCACACTGGTAAAACTAGAGGTGGTATTAAAAAAAAGCACTTCAAACTCCAGTTTTATTTGGTATATGACATCAGTTATGCAATCTCTTTTTTTCTTTTGCTTTGCATTTTGAATGTAAGTTGGGGTGTACATACTGTATTTATACATCATCCATGGAAAGATGAAGGTCAGCTACAGTTTACTTTAATTCATGCGCACAGCATTTTTCTTTTTGAAACATGAAAGTAAAAATTAAAATAATAAAAAAAGAAAACAACGAGGCCAAACATACTAGCACACGTTACAATATGCAATGTTTTGTTATGATCATTCATTAGAAAACGGATCATGCACTAGTTAGTATAAGGAACTCTCCGAGCACAAGGCATAACTTACTCGGTATCATCAGACAGAGCAGATCTGCAGTTGAATCTATAAGATTAAATATAAGTACTTTTATTACTGGGAGAAATAACTGCATTGATTTGAAATAGACAGCTGTATGGATTTTACATGAACAAAGTACAAGAATCTAATTTATGCAATGTGTTCATTACTCTTATGGCAATTAAATACAAATGAACTTTGTCAGCACACCATAATTGACATATCTTCTATAAAAGCATACTGTTCTGCGCTTAATATTATGCTGCTGTTTTATCAGCTGTATAAAATTTCATGAAGGTCTGGTGACATGGTTTTTACATTTTTATCTAATAACAGGGTTACTAAAAACAACAAATGTAAAGGAAAATAAATAGGGAAACAAGGGCATTTAGAAGAGAAACCAAAACTGAAAGCAGCAATAAAAACCTCAAGAGAGAGTTCTGTAAACAATAACAGGTAGAAAACAACAGAAGGTTTCATAAAGAGAAATAAATGAAGGCAAGGTAGGAATGTACTCCAGTTTTTTAAATGAAAAAATAAAAGTATATTTAGCTGGCAAACCTAATTTCATAACCTTCATTCTCCCCCTGTTCAGAAGTACCTCTTCTACTTTACTGTGTGCATCAGTCCTGCACTCAGGGAATTATGGGAAGTTTTAAGTGCTTATGGGAAGTTTGCATTCATGGCCTGCTTTCACATGTTTCCCAGTAATATATTTATTTATTGAACAAATCCTGTGTGAATTCAAACTGGCGACTTGCTTTTGTTAAATTAAAAGACATGACACTTCAATAAATTAAATGATCTAACCTCAGTATCTCATGGTCAGCTCCCTCAGGAGCTCCTTGTGGTTGGGTATCTAACTTTGTACTGGTGTGATTCATGGAACTATTGCTCTGAATAGGGCAAGATTCTTGATGGCAAGTCAGAATGGCTCTTAAGTCAACATTTTCCTCAGGGTCGTTCTGGTCAAGGGGCTTAGAAGGAATGTCAGAGCCTCCGGCTGCAAGAGCTTGAGGGGCACTATTGGACTTTAGGATACCTGATAAGATGGTGCTAAGGAAGTAATTTCAAAAAATGGTTACAGATGCTGCAAAAGTTTCTTTCTTTTGCATTTTTTTTTATGAAGAACACACTCGTTGATTGCATTTTACATTACTATCTTCTAAAAATCTTAATAACAATTCACCCAAGTATTTTAAATCCCCACCTTTGTCAGTTACAAAACTAATTCTAGTTCTATGTACAAGTGTTTTTTCCTTTTATTTGAATGTCAAGAAAGACCACAAAACATCATTTGAACGAAATAAAAATAGCAAGAACATGCTACAAGAACTTCAACTACACAATATTCAATATTATTGATCGACATAGTAACCTATTATAGTAAAATTTTAGTAAACTTATCTAAACAAATTTATTGTGGATGGAATTTATTTTTAGAAGCTCTAGTTTTCAAACCTTGTTGTTCTCTTTACATCATCTTTTTGCTGCAAAGAAAATGGAACAGGAAGGAAGTGGCTGAGGCCTACACAAGTTGGTTTCTGGCTCACTGAGATTCTTCTTGTCATCATATCATCTTTTTCTGGGTTTGGTGCAATAATATTGTTTTCTGAGATATGGTCCCCTTCTTTGATGTCATCTTTTACAAAATCATCTTCTTTTGGTATTGTAGGAGAGTTCTTCCTCAAAGCTGAATTGGTTGTTTTTGATTCAATATTTGCCAAATCAGACAACAGCAATCTTCTCCTAAAGAACATTCCTCTATGTTAAATTCCACTAATTAAAATGAATTTTGGGAGATTACGTGCTTATTTCAGCTGGAAGTTAAAGGGTTTATCCTCACATAGAATCCAAGTTGTTAGTTAAAAAAAAACACACGTAAAAAAAAACCGCATAGCCAAGTAACACATCAGGAAAATAAATTACATTTTTATTGTCAAAAAACAAAACAAAAACAAAAAACACACAAACACACCAGCATGCACATACCAAGTCACAAAATATTCTCTTTGGCAGAAACATTTAAATTTAACAAACAAGAAACCATCAGATAAGTTTCTGACAATTAAAATAATTATTTTAAACTACTTGCAGAATCCATGAATTATATGAATGCACATTTTTACAGGCAAAAACAACAACAAAAGATACACACTGCAAAGACATGCATTAAGCCGACTGTGTAAACAATGCTATCAAAGAAACAAGGGAAAACCAAAGCTCACAGTTGTGGATTAACATCCATGAATAGCTCTTTCTGCTCTTCCCTCAGATTTACTGGATCACACTTCTCTTCAGGGTGCTGGTTAGGCATGAGATGATGGTGGGGCACAGAAGAAAGACCACTAGGGCTTACAATCTTCTGGAATGCACCAGTTTCCAGCATGTCATCCCGCTGAGTGTCTTCAATGGATGCAGAGGAACCCGGACCTCTACAAAGTTCAGGTGTAGTGGATCTACCCAACAAGCTGATTTGAGAATCAGATTTTAAAAGAAAAACATGAGCAGACAAATAAGCAGACATGAACAAATAAAAAAATTAATTGGTTAGCCTTTGGCTTCCTAAAAAAGTTATAATGGATAACACAAAGCTGGTGGGAATCTGTTTGCATAGGTCAATGATACACCACACAAAACAGCACCCAATCACCAATGATTCTGCAAATTAACTGGACAACAGATATTAATATTGGCCAGACCAACATAGCTCTACTGTGTTAACATTCTGAATGGAACCATCAGACCTATAGACAGTTGTCTGGTACATACTAAAACATCACTGTTATCACATTGCTTCATGAAGAAATAAAATGTTTCTTGTGGAAGAGAGCAAGTCATTATTCTGTTCTGCAAAAATCCCAGGCAGATGTTCTTTCTGCTCTTAAATCAAAAATCCCCATTAAATGAGCAAGAATGTAGCTGGGCCAAGAGGAATAGGATTTAAAAACAGTATGATATGCTACAGTTACTTTTCCCTCACTGTAAAACAGTTTCATTCTTGAACAAAGTTTGTTAAGGTTTTTTTATGCAATTTTTAAAGCCAATGAACAACAACTTTTAATGGACGTTTCACAAAATCTTTTAGCATTACAACAGAGGACCACTGTGCAACATGTAAGTCATGGTAAGTATGCCTGCAAAGTTTGTGCCAGGGAAACAGACTTTCAAATGTCATTGCTTAAAATGCTTCAAAATCTGATGAAATGATAAGCCCATTTAACATGCATTGCAGGCTGTTGCCATTGCTCTGCGTGTCCATGTTCCATAAACAGAAAAGACATTATCAAGCAGGCAAAAATAATTTCTAGTTCTTTATTTAGGCAACACCTATATATATATATATATATATATATATATATATATATATATATATATATATATATAATGTACACACACACACATACATACGTTCACACAAAATCAGTCTCCCCATACCTTGACTCATTTGTTACCACAGTTTCTAGGATGATGTTCTCCAGGGATTGGTTTTGCTGTGTAGGAGATGTTTCTACTTTAGAATCTACTCCATCAGAGAATAAAGGATTCTTAACTTCTGTTTCACATTCTTCACCAGTCCCAGGCTTAGCTATACAAAGCCGGTCCCACCTCTTCTGATCAATTTCAGTTACAGGACCAAAGTGTACAAACTTCTGTTTGTTTCGAGCCCTTTTCTCTTGCAACGATAACTTTCGTCTACCAAAGTCATCAATTGTCGCTCTGGCTGTGTCAATCTCTGTTGATGGATCCTGTACGATGGCTTGACCGGACGTCATATGCTCACTTCTCATTTTTAGGGTGGGCAAAATAAAAGATAAAATGCATCTCAATTTCTGCAGATTTGGAGATGTTGCACTATGTTCGAGCTCTACTGAATATATGTACAGCCTCAAAAGATAATTCAATAAATACACAATCAATGTTCACCTCTGAAAGGTTTGATACAGATTTACAGGACATGTTTAAAAAAAAATAATGAAATGAAAATATTTTATGATGAATAAAGATATTGGTTTTCCTTTAATAGCAATCATGGCTGCGAACTAATGACCTGGAAACTGAATTCAACATTCGGTCAATATTAATTCTAAGAAATAAAAGATCTGAAAGCCACATTATAATATAAAGATCAGTATACAACAACCAGCAAGAGGAGACAATGTAAACTTATACTGCTTCCAAGATATGGAGGCATTGCACCATCATATTATTTTGTTTGATATAAAAAGAGGAGAAAAGAAAAAACACACCTATCTTCAGAAGACACCTGGAGTTTCTGCCAAGTTTCCATATCAGCCTTTGTAATTGAAGCTGCTGCAAAAACCAAGGGATCCTTGTGCTGTGAAACAGAAGCCTGAGCTTTACGCTTGGCCAGGTCATCTTTCTGAATATCCGGAACTTTTTCTTGTTCTATTTGTGCATCACACTCACTGCCTACTTTCCTGGGAAATGTCTTTTCACTGCAAGTGACAACTGTCTTTTCTAACTGGGGGCCTTGGTTTTCACTAATGATGGGTGCCCTAGAGTCCAAAAGGAAAACAAATAATTCAACAGATTATTCAATGCTTCTAATGTTAGCACTGCCAACCAGCCAATATCGAAGTTCCACACAGAGATATGCCTTCACATCAGTAATAGCTACAAGGCAATGCTGTGCATTTATTTATTCAGTAGAGGTATATTTTGGATGCTAGATGTACTTGCTGCTGCTGAAATTTTAAAGAGACACTATTTTCTCTACATGTACAGTATATGGTTATTCTGTGTTACCCATGACACCGTTTACAAATGTTATATACATGTTAAATAAAACACATCTTTAATAAAGCATTACTATAACTTTATCTCAGTTGTACTGACAAGAATGTTCAGGCACTTGCAGCTGATTGAACAAACACCATACAAAATCCAATCAGATGCCAGTAAACAACACCTACAGGGTCAAAGGGGCTGGACTTACAGGTGCAAAACATAATTTTTCTAAGACTGATAACATTTGGATTGCATAAATGATTATGAACATAAATCATTTTACATTAGGAGCTAGGATAGCTTTAAAACTATCAAAGTTAATTTCTCAAAACTAACCAGCTTTAAAACTATCAAAGTTAATTTCTCAAAACTAACCATATATAACTCAAAGTTAATTTCTCAAAACTAACCATATATAACTCAATGTAACAGGAACCTTTAGGTTTATCAGAATTTAGTGTCCCTTTAAAAACCTGCCTGGCTGAGGGTTGGCTATTTTATCCTGCTGTTATACTAAGGTCAACTATTAAAACCCCATCAGCTAGATACATAGATAATATAGCAGGGAAAACTGGAATTGTTAAATGCTTAAATTGGATTCAAATGTTCAAATGATTTGCCGTAACCAATCTATTCGCAGAAGCAACTTCATTTAAAATAGTTCTCTATTCAGATTTGTTTCTATGTTGTTTTATAAAAAGAAAATGGTTAATCAGCACTATATGTGGACTGAAAACAATTATTTTTAATAAACAAGCACACTCTGCACACCTGTGATTCACTGACTTTTTTGGATAAGCAGGTGTTGAAATCTTGGAATTTTCTTGCAACTTTCTGTCTTTGTTTATGTAGGATCCCTGTATGTATTGATTAAATGGCGTATGGTTTCTTGGTTGGTTCATCCTTGCTCGCCTTGTAGCTAAATCATCTCGCTCTATATCAGGTACTCGGCAGTCCATTTCTTCATCAGAATCCATTTCTTTCCCTTCATGGTAAGTCAGAAAGGGGTTTTCTTTCCGAAGAACAATGTCTGGTGCACTTTCACCATCTTCATGGCTTTGACCAACACATAGTTAAATAGTGATATTTAGAGAAGAATAATGCACACATGGTGGCATACCAACAGCAAATCTGCATGCCATTTGTTAGTGATTAGTCAAGGTGTATCCAAGCAGGTATGTTCGTCCGAATCCTGAAAACATCCTGTTTTCTATCACAGCCTAAACTTCCCCCCGATTAGTCAAGATGTGTTCAGCCAGAGGTGTCTAGTGTATAGTACAGCCTGGCCAAAGAACTAAAAACCTGCTATGTACACACTGCATTCCCTTACTGGATCTCACCACTGGTTGGTGGGTAGTGTTTCGTAAATTATGCGAGATGTAGCAAATATGCACCTTTTTTTTTTTTTTTTTTTTTACACAAGCCATAGCATGAAAATAAACCACTGTGTCCCTGATTCTGTTCAAGAGTATTCAGTCAAACAAGAGGGTAATTAATCCAGAGAGTATTTTGCCAACAACATTGGGATCAAAATTAGTTTTAGCTCTTGTCATGTTGAATTGGCAGTTGCTCTGCATGTGTACTTTTGCCACTGGATTAACATGTAAATCTCAGCTGAAGAATAGGTCTTTAGCCAACCTTACCCAACACATGAGGCATGACTGAAGATGACTGAATGTGTACAACAAAGACTGGAGTGAAACTGAATGCAATATCTTGCTCATTTGTCCTCCTAGACCTTAAAGGCAGCACAATAATGGCCTGCAAGCCCACTTCGTTTGCATTAAATAACATTCCTTGACATAAAGTATTAAACACATTAATTTGAACCATGCCAAAACAAAAACGCAGATGATATCATTATCAGTGACAGTGTTAGTATTACAGTCATTCTGGTTTTCTAATCCAAATAAAGAAGAAAGAAATATCATAAATTCCTTCACTGTGATATTAATGTTAAGCCATTGTGGAAACAGTGTTGCTGGAATTCTACACTAATTTTTCTACCATAAGTTACCCAGTATGATTTACTTAATCTTTTATTTTACAATATTACTACAAACCATGCACTCTGGTAAATAACTGAAGAACTGGGCCCAGTTCCAAACCCACCCAACAGGGATTCTCAACAGAGTTTAAAAACCAAGCAAGGCTTAGTAATGCACACAAGAAACAGTTTCTGACCCATGCAGGTTAAAGATGGATGAGTGAATAAGACCAAAAATGATCCTTAGCTAACTGAGACCTTACAGCTGAACTTTTCATAAACTAATTTATATTTTTTCATGTTTTAAACAATCAATGCCAAAGACAGTATTTGGGATCTACAACTATGTTAGAAATTACAATAGTACTCTTCCAGGGGAGAGGTTAATGAAGTTAAATGGGGAACTACAATGTAGTCAGATTACATCTTTACATATGCAGTACTATACCTTAGTGAAAAGTGTTTCTCCCCAGTAGATGTTTGAACTGAAGCTGATTGATTTATTGCAGAGCACTGATAAAATCCCGCACCAGGAAATGTATGTGATTGAACAACTAAACACGAGAAAAAAAAGCTGCCCGACTGCTATTGGTTAATCAGTGTGCTGACCTTTTAGCCTCATTAGCCATGCTTGTTTGCATTCCTGGAAAGCAGGATATTAACTTGTGCATAGGCGTTACATTATACATTAGGCAAAAATGTCCAGGGGAGGGTGCCCTTTCATGGAAAACTGGCTGGTACATGTCACACACGCATTTCCTGGTGCAAGAGTTTTCCAGTGCTGTTTCATCTGAAGCAGGATAATTTATTACACATCTACTGGGGAGAAACGCTTCTCACTAAGGTATATCACTGCATATATAAAGATGTAATCTGACTATAGTTCCCCTTTAATTAAATACTTCTGTTTGTTTATTAAATGGTTACTAATAACACACAACCTGCTCCTGTAGGGGTTATATTATGTATTACATTTTCACTCCCTGGACTGATACAGCAGCAGCATACAGAGTCAGGAAAATGAGAAGTGTGTGGTTAAACTCCAGCAACCATGCAATATGGTTGTAGTAGTTTTACCAGGATGAAGATCTATGGACTTCTTTCTCACTCAGTTCTCTTTGGCTAACAAGTTAGTTTATTGGGCTTAGTATGATGTGTTGTCACTGCGGACTGATGCAGTGTGTGACCGTTATTTTTAGATAAATTACAGGGACATTAAAGCCTTAAAAAAAAAAAGCTTTCTATTTATAGGTCACCTAGTATTAAGCACAAGTGCTACAGATTTTTTGGAATAATCATAGCAATAGAATAAGAAAAAAACAATTAACCATAGCCTTTCGCCTGTTACCTCTGTGCAGGCTTTTACCTCTGTGCAGGCTTTTACCTCTGTGCAGGCTTTTACCTCTGTGCAGGCTTTTACCTCTGTGCAGGCTTTTACCTCTGTGCAGGCTTTTACCTCTGTGCAGGCTTTTACCTCTGTGCAGGCTTTTACCTCTGTGCAGCATTTAACTTGTTAAGCAGCTTTTGACTGATCTGTTTTAGGTGCCTTATTCCCAGGTTTTTAGTCTCTCAGACCTGTTTGACTAAACAAGGAGGGGGATAGGAATAGCTGAAAACCTCTGCTCCAAGCACTTGATTTTTCTTCATTTGCCATGACAATTCTGCAAAATCTGTAATTTTCACATCTGTTGTAGTTAATATTAGGTGATCAAGAAATAGAAAGATATTTTTTGCAAGCTTTAGTGTCCCTTAAAAAAGTTGTCTTTTAGTATTGGTGATAATTAATGTTTTTGTGTTGTGTTCTGACTGTTGAAGGACACTGCTGTCGCTCCCTTTAAAATCCACAACATTAACAAAGAGAATCTATAAAGAAATTTGCAGATTTTCTATGTACAAACACTAGGTCCAGGGTAAGCATCATTGATTTCTTCCCCTCTCAAAAATGTGATTACCTGGTTCCATAGATGGAACACTATTTTTTAAACTAAAAAAAAAATAATTTGAGGGAGAATGCTGCAACAGCACATTTTTATACTTAAATGTGCTTTTATATCAAAAAGGGAGTAGGCAAAGGTTTGTCAGTCATTATAGAAGGTCCACCTGCTAGTGGTTTTACTACATGGTGTAGTAATCACCTGCCCCAACACATCACTTATCGTCTCAGAATTTCCTGTGATGAAAAACACCAGCACTTAAAAGACATTGGAACAGAGGTCTCAGCAATCAATAGCAGTAGGTTCAAATGTGATCTTCCCCATGTCATATTAAGAACGCTCACAGATATTGGCCAAGAGAAAACATTCCAAAATCACCCTTGATACCTCAGTTTGGATACTAATGACTTGCCATGTCCTAATTATGCATTTATTAATAAAGCCTCTGATTCTCAAGCAGGTGCTGCCTATAAGGTAGGTAGGTAAGATTCAACGCCCACTAGATAAATACAGCTTCCAACGAAGACTTCCAATAGCAAGCTTGGCCCCAGCCCATTCAGCAAGGTGCATTCATGCATGTATACATATAAACACAAAACAAAGCACAGCAATCCCACTGTGGCGTTCCATCACAGCAAAGCTGACCTCCTGTAGCGCTTTGTTGCAGAAGTGACCTTGATACCAGCTTGCTGGAGGCTTTTCACTCTCTTTACCTCCTCAACATCCTTTGGATAGTCACAGTTTGCATGTTCTTTCTCTTTGTTCGGATCATTTTGTTCATTCAGTTTATAGGTTAATTTGCATGGTTCTTTAGCGCCTACCATATGCTTGTTCCCTTGCTCAATCGGCGACTCATTTTGTTCTCTTGTTGTTACAGGCTGAGGTTTTGGGCTAATAGACAGGCAATATAATACACAATACATTCAGACAGGGATGAATTTCATACCATCACATGGGCTAAATAAACCAATAGAGATTTAAAATTCAGTATTTTAATGTTACAGTAATTTGTTACTGTTGCATTTAAATATGTCCACGCATTTGCATTTTATCTGACTTGTATATCAAACCTACATTAAGATTAACCTAATCTATAGCTGGCTGTGGATCAATCGATTGTTGCTACTAATGCTATAAATGTCTGGTATAAAAGTCACAGCACTTGCTAGTGCTGGTTTTATTAAGCATTGGGTAAGATACACAGGGCAAACGTTATTAAACTCGGAAAGACCGCTCTGAGTCTTTCCGATTTTACCAAGAGAAATCTATCATTGTTCTTGCAAGATGGATACCTTTATATCGAAAATTTTGAAAAATCAGAATTGAAAAACTCGATCTCGAAATATCAAATGAAATCCTGCAAGAACAATGTGAGATTTCTCCTGGTAAACTTGGAAAGACTAAGGGGGTAATTCACCAAAGAGTGAACTTACCCTGTGATCGTTCGCTTCAGTACGCA
>WMED01007646.1:0-17471 GCA_019650415.1 Pipa parva
ATGATGTCACTGCTTTCAGCTGTGCTGCTATGTAATATTTTATTATATTTGGCAGACCCAGTCCTCCTTACGCTTTGCCTGTTGTTAGTACATCCTTTGTTACTCTATGGGGGGAATTCACTATGCTCCGAAGTGAGGTGCATAGTGTTCGCCTCACTTCGGAAAAATTGAAATGCGCATGCTGATGTCCTGCATGTGGACATCAGCATGCGCATTAAAGGGATTCCCCTCCCGGCGAGAGCACTCGAATCTCCTCGCCGGGAGGGGAATCCCTTTAATGCGCATGCTGATGTCCGCGTGCAGGACATCAGCATGCGCATTTCAGTTTTTCCGAAGTGAGGCGAACACTACACACCTCACTTCGGAGCATAGTGAATTCCCCCCTATGTCTTTTATCTTTCCAGATAAAGTTCAGAATCGCTTGTTGCATTTTATTTAAGTTTATAATTGGTATTTCTACTGGTAAGGTCAAAAAGCTATACAATAGTCTGGGGAGAATATTCATTTGGATTGTGTGTATTCTTCCTTTCCATGATATCGGATGTGATTTCCATTTACGTAAAAGGTACATTTTTTTAAATACATCTATGTTTAAAAAAACATTTATTTCATTAGCAGGACATAATTCAATATTCAGGTTCTGAGGTGACAGATGCACTTTAAAATGCAATCCATGGCACATGTAGGGCTTTTCATATTATCCCTTTATGAAAGTTAAACAAGAACTAATATACCCTAACCATAGTTGATATGCTGAAAGTACAGAGTCTGCCATCCTAAACCACTATATAATGAAGCTTCAAATCAGTACCTTTGGACTGTACTGCTATCTTTTTTAACTGCTGTTGCTAGAATCTCACTTCTGCCATATTGGGTCCTCATTAATATGCTAGTGAACCCTGTAACATCATCCTACGAAGTGGGATAGTGTTTGACTGGTTATGGAATATCACCTGGTGCATTAAGCTGTGTGAATATCAAAAGTGAAAGTGAAAGAGGCATATACTCAGTACTGGTTTTCACACATGGTCTGTAAGAGGTCAATGACCAGGACACCATCTTTCTCAGCAAGGGTGGAACTAAAATCGTACAAAGCCTGCCATGCACTAGTGAAATAGTGCATGCAGAAAAAGCAGAAATAATCAAATACCTGTAGGTTTCTAAGATGAGAAAGACTGAGGGGGTTATTTTCTAAAGTCCGAATTCGATTGTCGAATTCTCAAACAACAGATTCCCATAGCAAATCCACGGCTGCGACAATTCTCCAAATGTAAAGTTCCGACTGCGACAATTTTCAAAGTTGCGACTGTGACAATATTTCCATAGTAAAGTCGCAACTGCGACAATATTCTCATTATAAAGACGCGACTGCGACAGTAGCAGTCTTTAGCAGGCGAATTCACACCTTTACGCAGCAATTTGGACTTTTAGAGAATAACCCTCCTGAGTTGGACAGCTCCATTTATTTACAAAATGACAATTTTCGGAAGTGATGCGCTGTCACTTGTCACAGCGCATCTTTTTTTTACATGTTTTGCACGAAACATGTAAGTGCTGGTGTTACTGCTAGCTCTCTTAACTGAGACCTGATTTTAATGAGCTAATAAAGAAGAATTCACATTTTACTTTTTGGAGTGCCGGATTATCATATTTTCACAAACAATAAGCCCTCTAAACAAAATGGAATTGCTCAGGACTCTGTATAATCACATTACATTTCTCAACTATTTATTTTCATTTCAATTAATCCTACTAAGAGTTTAATGATCAAAATGCATTAAACTTCTATTAAATAGAGGCACCAGACTCCCCTACCCGCCTGTGCTTGTGATACTAAAGCTGATAAACACCATGGAGCCTGCTGAACACCTTCTGTGCTTTCCCAAAGGGATTGTACAGGTTCTGCCGGAAGCCCAGTCTAACTGTTTGGTCAGTTATTAGCCCTCCAGTTCATTAAGCTCAGTTAAACACTCAGTATGACTTCCTATCCAGATCCTCCCAACTCTCCACCCATCAGCGCAGCGTCAGCTCGGTCGCTTTTCAGTGACGTAGAAAGTCTGAGCCGGCGGGTGTAGGAAGATGGCCGCTGCTTTGAATGTTGTGAGGGTGACTGAGGCGCTGAAAGTTCTGGTTACCCCACGAGGTGAGAATTGGAAAAAAAGCTGCTTTATTTTGCGGTGTAACAGATGCCACTCAACAGCTTCTATTATCCTCAAGTCACTGAATTACTGTCCTTACACATGCAGATAGAGGGGAATGCTGAACAAGCAGCGAGGTGTCACATTATCTCTTTAAATGTAGTTTACCTTTCTCAAACTGCTATTGTAATGGACCAATCCAGCTGTCTGAGCATGCTGGGAATAATAGTAAGAGTTATTGACCTGCCAGATTAGGATACCATTCAACTGTCTTGCTTGGGGATGAATAAGTACCATTTACAGGGCTGCAACCAGAATTCATAGGGTCTCACACAAGTTGACATATAGAAGAACTATAGTGCTGATATAACTGTCTACATGCCTAGAAAACTCCTTTGTACTAAGCCAATCACCAACTTAAATAGTTACAAAACTTATGGAGGAAATAACACTTTTCCGTTTGTTTCCCCTATTAGTTTAATGAGAGCCACCATTTTTTTCACTAGACTTTTTTTTAAACTATGTAAGTCAGCAATTGGCTTAGTACAGGGGTAGACAAACCACGGCTCTGGAGCCACATGAGGCTCTTCAGCCTCCTTGTTGCAGCTCCCTTCTGCCTTGATTGACAAATGAAAAAAAAAAAAAGAATAAAGGTTATTAATGTAATTTTGATTTAAATATTATTTTATTTTTGTTATTTTCTTCTGTTTGTTGTATTCTGTGGTTGTAACAGGTAAAATTAAAAACTTTTAAAAATGTATAAGTTGTTACGGATTGCGGCTCCCGACTACTTTTCTTTAGTGGAAGAGGGGGGCAAAATGCCTCTTTTGATAGTAACATTTGCCAACCCCTGGCTTAGTATAAAGGAGTTTTACAAGTTTTTGGGCAGTTTTGTCAGCACTCTTGTTCTTTAAAGGGCTACTGATAAAGAGTAAGCCACAAGCCATGTGTTGTGCTGGCTTTGTATGCTAAACATGTCTAAACTCCTGCATCATTTTACATACATTGACAACATAGTACTTCGGTGGTAGGGGATCTGCTGTCAGGTGAACTTTAAATCAATCATAGGAGGTTTGTCTGACTGACCTAATAATATTAATGTTGTAAAAACGATTGGATTAATAGTATATTATGTTCCACAGGGGAAAAACAGCCAGGAGTATGCTACAAACATTTGTATTTATTTTCCAGTGTTGTCCTCAGCCCTTATTACTTTTTTCCTTTCATCTATATGGACTTAATTTATAAAAGACAGGATTACTTGATTATTTTGGGCATGACAAATTGTTGCCTTTCTCTGTCAGCCCTTAGTCAGTTCGTGTTAAAGGGGACATGTTTAATATGTTGTAGCTAATTTGAGGGAATTGTTATGTTTTAATTTATATCATACATTATTTTAACTTTTTTGTTACTCTAAGAAACACCATGATCAATGCTATCCAACCTGACCATTATTTTCACATTAAAATGTACCTATCACCTCAAAACTCTAAAACTAATTTAGGTTCTACTAATGAAATAAACATTTTTGTAAATATATATGTATTTTTAAAAAAAGTACCTTTTATACAGCGTTTCTCTTTGTCATCTTCCCTGTCAGCCTGACTTTTCTTTCCTGAGTTGGGTGAGCAGGGCTCAACAGAGAGGAACACTGTATAAAGGTACATTTTTTAAATATATATTTACAAAAACTATTTCAGAACTTAAATTAGTATTAGTTTTGAGGTGACAGGTGCACTTTAATGGTCCACACGTAAGGACAAGCTTGAAGTACACCTTATTATAGTAAGAGAATAATATAGAGGTGCTGGCAGGACAGCTACACAACCAAATTGTATGTCAATGAAACCAGGTGTGCACTACTGAACACTAAGAAAATTGGGAAATACCTTTTTAATATTTATCTACTATATAATGCTGGTGACTATACGGAATGGGATCTTATGAAATAACAAGCCCAAGCACAATATGTAGTTATCATCCCTTTATTAGCATGCAGCAGCTTTTTTGCACATAAGTGGTTCATTGTGACTTTGGATGCCAGCTTGGATGGATGGTTAAGAACTTTGTGTTCAAGCAATGTGGTTTCAACACTACTTAAATATTCTGTTGTTCAGAGTGAGCACCCTCACCTATTATAGAGTGCATGCAAAGGCACAACTATCCAATTTAAGGCTTAAAGGGGCACTATAGTGCTGATATAACTGCACACATACATATAAAACTCCTTTATGCTAAGCCAAGTACTTACACAAATGGATAAAAAAAAGGTTTAGGGAAGAAATAATACTTGTCATTTATTTCCCCTAATTAGTTTTCCTGAGAATTGACATTTTCCTCCCCTTCTCCTTTGTTCTGCAAGTCAGGCAACATGAGAAGAAAAAGCTGCCTGGCTGCTATTGGTTAAGCAGTGTGCTGACATTTTGGCCACATAAATTAAGTTGGAAAGCAGGAGATTACAGAGAGAAAGCTGACTTGTGGACATGTAGTAAGTAGGGCAAAAATATCCAGGGGAGGATACCTTTTCATGGAAAATTGGCCAGTACACGTCACACACACATTTCCTAGTGCAGGAGTTTATCAGTGCTGCCTACTCATTCTGCATAACATGAAACAACTACTGGGGAGAAGCACTTTTCACTAAGGTATAGTACTACATATGTAAAGATGTAATTTGACTATAGTTCCCCTTTAAGAAATGCAAACCTGACCTCCTTTGCAAAATCTAAAACTACCTTCCTGTCCATGAATCCCATGCAAAAAGACTTTATATTTTTATATTTAAAAGTTAGATTGTATACTGGAAAAAAATGCATCAGTAGTGTAATATTGCTAAAATGTGCATTTTTTTAAACAATTATTAAGGCTGATGTTGTATCAACACTTTGTGTGAAATGACTAGTGTTTGTGTCATGAGGTTCCCACTCCCTTCACTCTTGTCGGTGTAAATGTTATTTTGGAACTGTTGTTTAAAGATTTAAGGGGGATTATTTACTAAAGGATGAATTGTAGTGTATAGGTGTGAATTCGCCAGCTAAAGACAGTATTAATAGACTGCTATTGTCTCAGTCAAGTCTTTATAAGACTATACTTTGGAAAATGTTCTCAATCGGAGATTTGCTATGGGAATCCACTGTTTGAGAGTTTGACACTTGAATTCGCACCTTTAATATACTTACATTTTTTAGTATTCGTACTTCTGAATACTGAATGTCTTCAGAAAATATCAGAATCAGTATTCCAAGGCAGAAAATTCAATTTCCCTTCATAGTAGCTGCTTTGTGTGTGTGGGATTGTTTTTTTGCTGTCGCCTTTGTTGACCTTTCCCCCTACATAGTCTATGAGGCCAAAGGTATTGGTACATTTACCAGTAAAGCTTTCTCTGTCATGTCTAAAATATTAATGCATGATTTTAGAGACTTGTGTTGTCTTATGAAACTGAAAATATTGTTGCACAGAAATCTCACGTTTCTTATTTTATTACAGAATCTGGCAGTGTCTTACCTGATGTGGATAAACATATTGTTCTGCTGAATACATTACAGAACAATGTGTCATACTTGGAGGAGAAATTTTATAATTCACCAGAATGGGAGGATTTAAACCACATGAGAAGAAAGTTTCTCACCCAGACAAAGTGGTTGGAAGGATGCCTTACCAGTCCTGTAGAACCACACTGGAGGTTCACCCTAGAGGCTTTGATTTTGCTTTTATGTTTGAAGGAATGCATGACTGAGGCTGCTGCTTCTTTCCAGCCTCCTAAACCTAACCCTAGGACTCCTGAGGCAGCACCTGCACTTAGCCCAGATACTCTTAGCATCTCACAACAAAAAACCCTCAGGTCTGTTTTTCAGTTTGTAGTATCTCTGGGAATCTGCTCGTATCTTCTGCCTGGTATTGGACTGCCAATTCAGCAGCGTTCAGAATTTGGAGGACTTGTTTATACTCTAGTGTCATGCGAAACAGCAGTTATCCGCACCCACAGGCTCTTTATTTCCTGTTTAACCCTTCTAGAGGTGTCGTTGAATTCGTCACTTGGAAGTTTGCTGCTCACACGCCATCTTGGAGACCTTATAGCTGGTCTCTGCCAACTGGCATATTGTCCTACTAAAATGCAAGATCAAGGAACCGAACATCATGTAAGGGTAAGACTGGAGTCCATTTGCAAGATACATTGTTAGGACCAGTAATACCAGAAAAAGAAAATTGCTATTTGGATTGGCGTGGCAGTTATTCCTATGAAGAGTTTGTATTCTTTAGACCAGGGTCACACTAGCTTGTTTTTTAGCTGAGCTGTTTTTAGTTAGGCTCATTATTTTCTATGGTGCAAACCAAAATAGCCTGTGAATTATCCCAAAGGAAACAATGTTAGTGTTTTTTTCCAGCTCAGCTCAAAAAAAAGCCAGTGTGGCCTTGGCCTTAGGCAGGGTTCACACCAGGTGCATGGTAGTGCTGCACTTTTAAAAAACATGTCCCAAAAATACGCTGGAAAATACGAGCCAGTGCATCTTCGGGATGCTCTTTTCTATTGTATTTACCTCGACACTGTGTGAACGCTCCTTTCGCGTTCCCGGTTCCGCATATCTCATCACATTGTTTAGGTCACGTCCCTACGCTCACTAAAAACGAGAGATAAAGCGTCCTGACAGCATTCCGGCATGTGGTCACAGCAGTGTGACCGGATCAGCCAAGTATAATGAGGATTTGTGACCAGCTTTTTTTGCCTGTTGTAGTGTGAACTTGGCCTTAAAGTTGAATTCCTGATTTCTATTTGTTTGTGTTGTTTCTCTCTGTGTTTGCTGATTGCAGCACAATTTGCTACCTGGGGCAGCTGATTAATAAGTATTCTCTGTAGTTCTATAGAAAACAATAGGACTTGGCAGGGGTTTGTTTACTTTACAGATGAAAGATGGCTGCAACCACAATATAAATAAAGAAATTTGCTTTAAAGATTACATTTTTACCAGTATAATGTAGGAATAACTGCCATGTTAATTCAAATTGGATTGTTTCTTTTTTTCCTTAAGGGGCCTGCAAAAAAGGACTTAATAGTATAACTATACCTTTTAAAAATGTCATATTTTGGGAGAGTGTATATCCACATATATATTGAATTCACAGGGCAGTATTTGTAAATTTGCTGATACTCTTCGTAAAACTAAATATTATTGCTACCCCAGTGGCTGAAATAGATAAATTGTGGTTCCCTGCAGTTGTGTTTGGAGCAAGCATTATGGCACTTTGCAGATTTCCTGCACACTATAAGCTATACATTTAGACTTTGCTGTCTGTTTACAGGAGACATACCTCTTCTCTTAGTTAAGCCTATGGCACACAGTAAGTTTTTTTCACAGTGGCAGGTCTCAATGACAGTGTGTGAACTTGTTCTTATTTACTTGGTTTACTTGGTCACTATTTTGCACCAGTTAAAAATATGGTCCATTGTCCATAGAGAAGCAGTTCGAGCTCACTCCATTGTTCCCAGCATGTAACAAGATAGTCAGCTCCTTCCTCACAATATATTTTACACAGCGTAGCAAAATGGGATCAGCTGTTGTCTTCTGCCAATATATGGAAGGAAAACACTGCCTTCCTTCACTTCAAAACTTGTATAAGATTCCCAACTGTCCAGGAAGGAAGTTATAATTCCAGTGGGTTAAAATCACCTTTATTAGGTCAGTCCTAAAAAAAAGTTTTTATTGCATCTAAGGCAACTGTTTTTGGTAAAAGAAAATCCAGTTTTAGGTCTTTGGAATGGTTAGTTCTCTTTGCTTTGCGCTGATTTTTATTTTTTTTTCTTGGTCACTTTTGGTACGAAAGCCTTTGCCTTGTGAATGTGTCAGGAACCCTGTCTCCTTTTATTGCACACTTTATAGCCTAAAAGGAATCTATCCTGTATAATATAATACATACCTTGTGTTAAATGTAGGAGTGTGAGAGAAGCCATTGTAAGGAGTTGCTGAGAGGTCTCCTTGATCAGGTGTACCAGCCACTCGTTATCAGGGAACTGCTTATCTTGCAAGGTGGACCAAAAAAGGTATGTGGATGAAACCTTCTCTAATTTAATAGAATGATAGAGTGCTCTATTATTTACTTCCCCTGATAAAAGATGCAAGTTACACTAACTTATAGATTTTTGCGGTGAGTTTTTACTCTTTTCTCGCTTTATTCTAGGCACTAATGAAAGCCAAGAACTAATTATTTTTCTGTATTTCAGGATGCAAAGTCATCTGGTAGCAAAGCAGGTGAGTGGGCTCCAGCCCCAGCCTGGCTGCGTCGTCTCATTGGTCACCTTCTTTCTGAACGTTTAATGAGGCCACATGGTGTACAGGCAGTAATAAGAGGGATCCTGGAAGGAGCTGGAGGTCAGTGTCAGATCATTTCTAATTTCTTCACTGATCCTAGGATGCAAAAAAGCTACTGTACATGTGATATGATGCAGTATTAAGCAGCTACTTTAGTCCATGGAGTATATAATCCAGGCTGAATATTAATATTCTAAATAAAAAAATCTATTTTATGCCTGTTTCTGAAACATTTTGAGTTAACACTTACTACAATCTGCAATTTTTTGTGAATAATATGGATCTGTTGTCATTTCTGTCTGTGAAGCATTTCACAGGCAACAAGGCAAGAAAATGTATTTATGTAATGTGTGTGCTTTGGATGCTGTTTGCATGCAGTAAGCTGTAATTAGCCAGTAAATGATGCTTCCTTCACAGCACTGGCTCACTGCCAGCCAGCCCCATAGCTCCTCCCTACTTGCTTCACCATCGGTGAGAAATGCCTTAAACATAATCATGTTCACTGCGGGGGCCAATGAGAACGCTCCCCACAATGAGCATGATGATATATGAGGCCGGCGAAGCAAGTTGGGAGGAGCTGCGCGCTGGCTTTTTAGTCAGCCAGTGCTGTGAAGGAAGCATCTGGTGCCAGCTAATTACAGCACAGTTCATGCTGTGACTGTAATGAATCAGCTCTATATAAGGTAAGTATTTTAACACTGCTTTTTTTATTTTTTCACTTTAGTTCTCCTTTAACATAATTGTCCTATTTGTGACAATCAAATGTAGGAGCAACTGCAAAGTAGTTATTAGCATAAGCGAAGTTTGGTTCTGAGTCTGACTTGTGACTACATCTACACTTTTTGTGAGGATAAAGCTAAGAGCTAATTGATAACATTAATCCATACAGACAGTATTTTTCTAAGAGTGTGATATCTATTATTACAGCTGGGATGGTTGGGGGACGTGATGCAGAAGCTGCCGCCAGCAACTGGAAGAAGTGTGAGGCCATTGCTAAAATACTGGCTTCCTGTCCCCAGCAATCCCTTTCTGCTGTGGAGTATTACCAAAAGGTCTGCCCACAGGTACTGTGTGAACAGTAGTTCTCTGCTGAGTTTTATCATTCAGAACATTTGGTAGATATGTTTACAGCTGAAAGATGTCTGCTGCCACAAGGTATAGAATTAAACTCAGTAATACTAATTAGGAATTCAACTTCATCCAAGACATTTTTACAAAAAAAAAAAGCATAGGAATAGCTACTATTCCAATCCAAATAGAAATTTTATTTCTGGTGCTACTGGTTCTTTGAATGGTGCTGTAAACTGTCACTATAAATCTTGCAGTGAAGCAAATGGTTCAAAGGATCTGCCTAACCTGTGAAATATACCTGCTACATAGCTATTTATTTCTGTTACATACAGCCTGTTTGCTATAAACCATTGCAGTGTGCTTCTATTTAACAGCCACTTATGCAGCATATGTATTTTATAAGCATCCAAGTTAAAGGCAATGTTTTTATAGCACTAGTAGTAAGAACTAGTCACCCCTTTAACTGGGGACCCAGTTGAAGAATATATTCTGCTGGGATGCTGTCCTTGTTGTGGATAGTTTTTTTTTTTTTTCCATTAATGTTTCAGGTAAGAGGAGAGGTCTGGTCAAAGGGGTGTAAACCAGACTTTTTATAGAATCTCCAGCCATATCATAATTAAATCTGCACATTTATAAAATACATGTTTTGCTTGGATCATGATTGATATGTCTATTAATGCTGTTTACGTAAAAACCATAGGAAGTCAATTTGCTGCAGTGCTAATATGTCATCAGTTCAGATGCATAGGAATCAGCATTTGTCTACACTGACTGCTAATTAGAACTGCAGCATGTGGATTTCTTATGCATATATCTTAAAATGTTTTAATGTTCTATTATAACAGGTCTAAATCACCTCTGGTATTTTGCTAGAGGTAAAAAAAAAAAGACTTTGTAAGCTGAGATTTTACCAGAGCACTTTACTATGTTGTTGTGTTTGTCTCCCTCAGTGTTGGGTGGTAAGATTGTAAATAGAACTATGCAGAATTTTAGCTCCCATAGTGCCAGGAGTTTGCAAAAAAATATGACTACACATAGTTATCACATGAATTCATTCAGTATGTGGCCTGTTGCTTTTCCATTTGACTGCATTGCATTGGTCTGGGTAGGGCCTACACTCAGGCAACTCCTGATATATTGTCATTTTTATAAAGGTCTAAATAACTTTTCTCATAGAAATATTAAACAAGGGATTGATTCACTGCTCTCCAACCAGGCAAAACAAAGGTTTAATTAATGTATGTTAAATCCTTTGGCAGGTCTTTAAATCTTTGAGTTACAAGCTCTGAAATTTTGTTAAAGTAGTCCTGTTAGGTCTGCTTATTCACCTGTCCAGGGAATTCCTTGGTAGTCTGAGCTGATTGCTACACTGTTCAGCTATGAACTGCAGATGACTTGTCTAGTCCCCATGCTTCCCTGTAGCCCAGCGGTTCTCAACCTGTGGGTCGCGACCCCATTTGGGGTCGAATGATGATTTGCCTGGGGTCGCCTAAGACCATTGGAAATATAAGGATTAAATGGGGTTGCCCAATAATAATTAATAAATGGGGGTCGCCAAATCACTGGGAATTATACTAAAGGGTCACGGCAATAAAAAGGTTGAGAACCACTGCTGTAGCCCCATCAGATGACTCCAGTCTGAGTAGGAGGGGGTAGTAACACGGGGGGACATTTGTAACTTCTCCTTTTAAATATTATAATCATATTAACATATGAGGGATTGTAGTCTAAACTGCCCTGTGTATGGAAATGCACTGGAAAAGCAGAATGTCCACTACAGCCTGTAAAAACATATCTTTCTATTAATTGGTCACCAAGTACAACAAGTATTAAAGTGCACCTGTCACCTCAAAACACTAGTACTAATTTAGGGTGTAATAATGAAATAAATGTTTTGTAAATATATATATGTATTTTTTTTTTTTTTAAATGTACCTTTAAACAGCATTTCTCTCCGTCATCTTCCCATTTAGCCTGCCTTTACTTTCCTGAGTTGGGTGATGATAATCAGATCTCTGCTAGTTTGTGATTTAAGGCAGCGGTCGGCAAACCACTGCTCATGAGCCACATTTGGCTCTTTGGCCGCGGTGTGCGGCTCCGAGCTAGATGCCCTCCCACCCACCCATGACCTTTGACGTCTCTTGTGATGCTACGTCAGAAGGTCATGTGATGGGGACCGTACACGCTCCTCCCCCTTTGCAGCTCCCGGAGCAATTTGCAACGGTGGAGAAGGGAGAGAAATGGCTCCCTCCTCTGCGAAGATTGCTGACCCCTGATTTAAGGGATCTGATTGGAAGAGCTATAATGTCAATCATTTTTAGCCCAACCCACCCCGATGCTATGAAACGAAAAGACATGCTGACAGAGAAGATGACAGAAATGCTGTATAAAGGTACATTTTTTGTTAAATACATATATATTTACAAAAATGTTATTTCATTAGTACAACCTAAATTTGTATTAGTTTTGAGGTGACAGGTGCACTTTAAAATAACAGATTTAGGCATACCAATTTTGCAGAATAATCATATCAGTCAAACAAAAAACAAGCACTTGGAGTTATCAGATAATCCTAGACCCTCCTCCTGTTACCTCTGCACAGTTTGTTAATTGTGTGCAGTTTAGATTACTAAGCATCGTTTGAGTGGTTTCAGGAGGAAGGAGCATGCAGTTAGTGAGCATAGCCCTTGACTAAGGGAGGATGGGCTAAAATTAGCTGAAAACTTCTGCTCCAACTGCTTGTTTGTTCTTCAATTGTTGTCACTATTCTGCAAAATCGGTAAGCCAAAACCTGTCATTTTAACACTTGTACTTAAAGGGGAACTATAGTCAAATTACATCTTTACATATGCAATACTATACCATAGAAAAGTGAAGAAGAGAAGTGTTTCTCCTAAGTAGTTTTATGTGACACAGAATGATTGAGTAGGCAGCACTGATAAACTCCCGCACCAGGAAATATGTGAGTGATGTGTACTGACCAGTTTTCCATGAAAAGGTACCCTCCCCTGGACATTTTTTCCCTACTTACAACTTAGCACATGTGCACAAGTCAGCTTTCCCTCTGTTTATCTCTTGCATTCCAACTTAATTTATGCAACCAAAAGGTCAGCACACTGCTTAACCAATAGCAGTCAGGCAGCTTTTTCTTCTTATGTTGCCTGACTTGCAGAACAGAAAGAGGAAGGGGGAGGAAAATGTCTGCTCTGAGGAAAACTAATTAAGGGAAACAAACTGCATGTATTATTTCTTCCCTAAACATTTTGTTAACTATTTGTGTCAGCAATTGGCTTAGTATAAAGGAGTTTTATATGTGCAGTTATATCGGCTCTATAGTGCCCCTTTAATACTAGGTGGCTGATAAATAGGAAACTCTTTATTCAGAGGCTTTAGTGTATCTTTTAGATTGCTGCACTGTGTTGAAAATGTACCTAAAAGTCAGTTACTGTTAGTTTGGTGGTATCAAAATAAAACTGAGGATGATGATGTTTTATACAAATGGTAGAAAAACCAATGGAAACATACCATTTTTATTAAAATGTATTAAATATCTAATATTTCTTTATTTGTATTAAATACTAGATTTGCAGAATCCATTGTACAGGAATTTTTGACTTTTTTTCCCGTTTTTCAGCAATTTTCGCAACAAAAAATGGCTGAAAAAGGGGGGGTGAAAAAGTTAAAAAAAAAATTATTTTTTACTTTTGTAAACTTCACCCTAAATGTGTTCATGCCCCATGTGGTTCCTTTTTTTACTCCCTGTCAGATTTTAGACCTGCTGCATATTCAGGACCCTCTAACAGCACGGCAGTTTCAAAGAATTGCTACGGAAACCTTTCTGACGATTGGACAGACTCAACCGCAGATAGCAGAAAAACATCTCATCCTGCCTATGCTGGAACCACTACTGCGTTGTACCCGCGCAAACAGAGGTGAGCATTTCACCTGCTTGCACTGTTACATGTATACATTCTTCTTCAATATTTTTGCCAGATAAAATGTAAATGATAAATCACTAAGAAAAAAACTACTACTGAAAATCCCATTTGCGTTTTTTCTAAAAAAAAAAAAAAAAAAAGTAGAGAATACCCTCTGAAAATATCTGCTGTCTGTTCAACTCATTGACTGTTGCAGTGGCTCTGCTGGTTTTCTCTTCAACAAATGCAATTTTTTGCTTCTCGTATGGCAGAAGAACAGGAATTTATTTTACTGGTCCTCCTTCCCAAGCACTGCAGGGTCTGAAGGAACTATAATTCTGCTCTGCCAGCATTAACTTTTCACTGTACCAGATCTCTCATTAACTTTTCACTGTACCAGATCTCTCTCATTAACTTTTCACTGTGCCAGATCTCTCTCTAAATCTAATTTATATTTTTTTTTTGCAGAGACTCTTCCTACCCCAGGACAGACTCTGGTGTCAGAAAAGGAGCTTTCTCGGTGTGTGGAAGATCTAGTGAAAGTAAGACACTGATTTGTGCCATGTGTAATTCAGGCGGATGAGAAAGAGAAAGTTTTCACATTATAAACCCTAGAGAGTTCCAGCATTTACTTTGAGTGATATTGTTTCCTTTTAATAGAGCCCAGCTACTATAGCAAACATACTCATTGCCACATATTTGTACTTCTTCCATTTCATACTAGTATACTAAACCCTTGGCTAGATGCTGAAATAGGTATTCTGTGAAGTTTTTATTACATAGATGCTTTCTTGTACCCATAATGCTCCCATCATTCTTCCTAAGACCTGCTGTTAGTCTTACTTACTTATATATGATCTATTTGTCATGAGAGACTGGGTTGAGGGCATGACATAGGAATTTTCCTTGTGGGATGATATAGTTTGGAGGACATACAAGTCTGCAAAATGAATTACCCCAGCCAACTCGTTTTAACCCAATGAACCCACTTGTTCATTGCTGCAGCTGACTCTGAAGTAAAAGTATAAAGGATAAAAGGATGATAGTAAAAATCATTTGGTACAGTTCCCAGGTCTATACATCATGTCAAGTAACTTAATGAAATATGATGGAATTTTCTGATGGAAGAAAATTTCTTTGTGCAGTTGTTTTTATAGCCTTTCTTAGCATCTGTAGTAGCTTCTGTTGATTTAATGGTACAAGCAATTTATTAAAAATGATTGCCATGTCTACATATTCCCTAACACCATGTGCTGATAAAATACTGTCTATAATTTAAAAAGTGTGCATTGCTATCTGTTAATTACTGGCTTGTGGTTCTGTCTGGTGTAGTATCAAAATCTTTTTGGAGGGTATTGCACAACCTAACCATTCTGCCTTTACTGTAATCATCAGGTCTTTGTGGTGGGAAACAAACCTACACCCACTCTGCTGCACTTCAGTAAACAAGTCCTTTCTGCCATCTTCTCCTTGTACTGTTTTGCCAAGCAGAATGTGTCACACTTACGGTAAGTAAGCAAGGAAGAAGTCAGTAAGACTGCATTAAGGCACGCTAGAAAGAGAGAAAGCATGCTGCTTAAAGGAATAGTTTAGACACCAACTTGCTGTCTGTTTGGCACTGTTAAATAAAAGTTAAATAAATGCTTTCTGTCATATAAATTATTTATTTATTTCCAACCGGCTTCCCTCTCTCAGCCAATTCTTCTTCAGCAGTTCAGTTTGGAATCTTGAGTTAAGGAATTGACTGACAGGCTGGATGCGTGCGGACATCAGCAGGCGCATAAAAGGGATTCCTATCTCGGCGAGGCAACTCTTTTGGTCTCGCCGAGACGGGAGTCCCTTTAATGCGCATGCTGATGTCCGCGCGCAGGACATCAGCATGCGCATAATACCATTTGCGAAGTGAGCCGAAGTATTCGGAGCTCACTTTGCTGAATGGTGATTTCCCCCCTTGGTCTCTCTCTCATGCCCAGTATCAGCGCACTATTGCTACTGACAGTGTACCCCATTAGCTGTAAGTATTGTAACTGCCCATGGTAATTCATTAACTATTAATTTTGACTCTCCTGAGACACCATTATGTCAGTGGCAAAGGAATGCTACATCCATCCAACTAGGAAGTAAACACAGAAGGAGCTGTGTACTGCTACACAGATGGAACAGTTAATTCCTTTGCTCACATAAAAGATTGACTAAGTATATCAGAAAAAAGTTTATTATATATTTACAACGCACATTACTTTTTATTAATCGGGCTGGACTGTTCCTTTAAAGCTGTGTCCTGACACTTTCTGTATGAATGCCATTGTTAGAATACTAAAATTATACTGCTTATTGCTTATGTCAAGTAATAACAAGGCAACATCAGACATGAGTGAAAATGTTAATGAAAAATTATAACATAGCATAGTGTAATTTCCCTTGCAATCATCTTTTAAACACGGAGTAAAAGAAATGCAGTGTGCAGAAGTTCTTTTCCTAGAATTCTATGTAGTCAAACCTCTACTGATTATAAATAAATTGCAATTTAAAATGTATAAGGTGTGCATTGATCTACCTAAGCAATGTGGCAGCTCGCATAATATAATTAAAAATTGTCATAGGCCACTGAGTGGTACAAAACAGTCAAGTGCCTATTTTCTTGTCTAATACCATTCACAAGAACCTTTAGCACTAATCACACAACAAAGAGACCTACTGTGATATAATTCTTGGCAGCTTCATGGCCTTAATGGCATTATAGCTAAACATTTAAAGTAAGGCCAAAAATATAAAAAATTCCCTCTTGAATTTTCATGGCAGTTATATCTGCAAAGCCCTTTTAAAAATGTCATCCTAAAAGTTAAATTGTTGTTTTTCATTGCTGTGTTTTTATCTTTTCTGACTGCAGACATCTTTTTATCTGTTGCCCCAATAGACATCCTCCTAGTGCCATTGTATTCAGTGGACCTATCAGATAATACATATTCAAAAGTGGTCCCTTGAAAGCCCAAAAAAATAAAGTAAATTAATTTTTCAACTAAAAATTTTTTTAAAATAATTTAAAATACTTTGAAGCACAAATAGACATGTAATAAATAAAATGCATAAGAATATTTTACATTGTGGTACTTTTTTTCCCTGTAATGATGAATTATTGTTTGTGCCATTTAGTTCACCATGTCAGGATATCTTGCTGTGGTTTTTAGACAAAGCAGAAAGAGGAACAGCAGTGTCATCCCTGGCAAGCTTGACTGGTATTGATACAGCTATACCCACCATGCCCAACTTTATCCAAATTAAACCAGCCACCTATGGAGGAGCAATAATCACTGTTCAAGAACCTTTCAGGTAAGAAAATATCAAGAGAAAATTCATAGAAAACAATGCCAATGGAAGAAAAGCGCTCACATTATTGTTCCATTGAGAGCATATTATGCTAGAACGCTACCTGTGCTATTTCTTCGAGTGTATGGAATGCGGCGTATTTTATGAGACTAGATTAGTTTCAATAGGAATTTAACAGTTGCTTTGCGATCACACACACAGCATTAAAATGTGCTGCGTTTATAACAGAGTTCATTTATTAATAGCAAAAGGAAAGGAAAAAACTCCTAGGAAAATTCACTGATAAAGAATATCCTCTTCAAACCATAGGAATGGATTCAGCTGAAAGTAGGAGACATTAGAGGACATGTTTCTGTATTGCTGATATTCGATTAGCAGCTACTGAAAGGACCATACAGAAAAATCTCCTCTAAAGTCTCCTACTTTCAGCTGGATTCAGTTGAGTTTATTCCCAAGATTTGAAGAGGATTTTCTTTATCAGTGAATTATCATAGGCGTTTTTTCCCTGCCTTTTTTGCTATTACAAAATGAATGTCATTTTGCAAACGCCGCACATTTTTCTGCTGTGTGTGATCGCAGCTGTTAAATTCCTATTGAAACTAATGTAATCACATGAAATAAGCCGTCTTTCTTTCATACACTTGAAGAAATAGTGCAGGTATCATTCTAGCGTAATAAGCTCTCAATGGAACGTTAACGTGAATACTTTTCTT